>PVIY010007694.1:0-31146 GCA_004026745.1 Myrmecophaga tridactyla | reverse complement strand
ATTTGCCCCAAGATATTTCATAATGTTGCCTCTGATTTCCCCTTTAATCAATTGATTGTTTAAGAGTAAGTTGTTTAATTTCCATATATTTGTGAATTTATACTTTCTCTCTCTGTTATAGATTTCTAGCTTCATTCCATTGTGGTCTGATAATATACATTATATGATTGGAGTATTTTTGAATTTATTGAACATGTTTGGTGACCCAAATATGATCAATCCTAGAGAATGATCCATGTGCACTCAATAAGAATGTGTATATTGTTTTAGTTGATGCAATGTTCTATATATGTCTGTTAGGACTAGTTAGTTCAGTGTATCATTTAATTTCTGTACTTCCTTACTGATCTTCTGACTAGATGTTCTATCCTTTATTGATAATTCTATGATAAAATCTCCTACTATTAAGATTGAACCATTAATTTCTCCCATGAAATGTGTCACTACTTGCTCCATATATTTTGGGGGCCTGCTGTTAGGTTCACATATATTTGCAATTGTTACATCTTCCTGTTGAATTGCCCCCTTTATCAGCATAGTGACCATCTTTTTCCTCAAAGCTGTTTTTGACTTAGTCTATTTATCTGATATTAATATAGCCACACCAACTCTCTTTTGGCTACTCCTTCATGATAGTTTTTTCCATTTTTTCACCCTCAACCTACTTCTGTATTTGATTTTAAAGTGAATCTCTTGCAGATAGCACACAGTTGTGTTATACTTTTTTATCCATTTTACCAATCTGCCTTTTCACTAGACAGTTTATTCCATTTACATTTAAAGTCAGTAGTGATACTACCAGAACTTCTTCTGCCATTTTGCTATATAACTTTTGTAAGTCTTATACCTCTTTTGTCCCTCATATCTGTTAATGCCTATGTTCTAGTTTGAAATGATATATGCACCCTAGAAAAGCCATGTTTTAATCCTAATCCCATTTTGTAAAGGCAGCTGTTTCTTCTAATCCCTATTCAGCCTTGTATGTTTGAAACTGTAAATAGATCATCTCCCTGGAGATGTGATTTAATCAAGAGTGGTTGTTATACTGGATTAGCTGGCGGTGTGTCTCCACCCATTTGGGTGGGTCTTGATTAGTTTCTGAAGTCCTATAAAAGAGGAAACATTTTGGAGAATGAGGGAGATTCTGAGAGAGCAAAATGACATAGCCACAAGAACTATCAGCCAGTGACCTTTGGAAACGAAGAAGGAAAATGCTTCCTGGGGAGCTTCATGAAACAGGAAGCCAGGAGAGGAAGCTAGCAGATGACGCCGTGTTTGCCATGTGCCCTTCCAGATGAGACAGAAACCTGACCGTGTTCACCATGCGCCCTTCCACTTGAGAGAAACCCTGAACTTCATCGGCCTTCTTGAACCAAGGTATCTTTCCCTGGATGCCTTAAATTGGACATTTCTGTAGACTTGCTTCAAGTGGGACATTTTCTTGGCCTTAGAACTGTACACTAGCAACTTATTAAATTCCCCTTTTTAAAAGCTGTTCTGTTTCTGGTATATTGCATCCCAGCAGCTAGCAAACTAGAACAGATTTTGGTACCAGAGAATGGGGTGCTGCTGCTGTTTGCAAATACTAAACATGTTGGAATGGCTTTCTAAATGGATGAGGGAAAAATCTGGAGAAGTTGTGAGAAGCCTGATAGAGAAGGCCTGGAGTACTATGAAGAGACTGTTGGTAGAAATGTGGACTCTAAAGATACCTCTGACCAGGCTCTAGACAGAAATGAGGCATGCACTATTGCAGACTGGAAGGAAGGTGATCCTTGTTTTAAAATAGCAGAGAATCTTGCAAAATTGACTAGTGGCTTTGACTGGAGAGCTGATTTTAAAAGCCATGAACTTGGATATTTAGCAGAAGAGATCTCCAAATTAAAAGTACAGCTTCATTTCTCCTCACAGCATATAGTGAAATGCAACAGGAAAGAGATAAGCTGAGAGCTGAACTCTTGGGTAGAAAGAAACTAGAAATTGATGTCCTGGAAAACTCTGGGCTTCCAGGAAGGGAGACCTCAGAGAATAAGTCCCCATATGAGGATTTGACTAGATGTGGAACCAGTCAGCCATCTCAGAGAAAGCCAGGATTGGACATGGAGTTATCCGGAAGGATTTGTGGAAACTCCTTATGTCTGATGGACATGATACAAAGCTACTGTATAGAATGCCAACAAGAGTGCTGTGGGACCTGTATAAACAGAGCTGCTGACAGTCTGGACTGGGGCTTCAGAGAAGGGACACATTGGAGGAAAAATAACTACAGAGGCAAAAGTATGGAGGCTGTGGTCTGAAGTCAAGAAGCCTTGGGCCATGAGAGCAGACCCACCCAAGCCCATGGAGAGGGTGAGTTTGTCCCAAAGGCCGAGGATGGGCCTTCTACCTGTTTGCAGTGGAAGAGGCATGCTGCCTCAGGCCTTGGAGAGGGTGAAGCACATTCCTTGTGGTTTGGGGAGAACCTGGCTGCCACCACATAGTGGGGTTGAGCGTGTGCCCTGGAGATGGCAGAGAGCCTGGGTGCAGACCCCATGCTGGGAGAGGGTGGTGCCAAGAAAAAGGTGGTCTCCCTAATGTCTCCCAAGGTTGCATTTGGGGAGAGGAAGGCCTCTGCATAGGCCCTTGGAAAGGGTGAGACTGCCTCTTTCTAAAGCCCTGAAGATAAATGACTCTCCAACTTTGAAATCTTATGGACTTTGCCCTGTGGGTTTTCAAAACTGCATGGATCCTGTGACCCCTGTGTTCCTCCCTCCCTATGGAAATGTGTGGGTGTAACCTATGACTGTTCCTCCTTTGTATGTTGGCAGCAGATAACTTGTTTTGAGTTTTTATAGGTCCAGAGGAGAACTTTGCCTTAGAACAGACCATGCCTGAACTAACTTTTGATAGGAGTTTGTACTGTTTCTAACTTTGTATTTCATTTGTATTGCTACTGAAATGGATTTTTAAGGCTTTCTGATATTGTGATGGAATTCATGTATTTTGTATATGGGAAAATTGTCTTTTTTTAGGGTCCAGAGGGTGGAATGTGCCAGTTTGAAATGATGTATGTACCCTAGAAAAGCCATGTTTTAATCCTAATCCCATTTTGTAAAGGCAACCATTTCTTCTAATCCTTATTCAGCATTGTATGTTGAAACTGTAATCAGATCATCCCTGGAGGAGTGATTTAATCAAGAGTGGCTGTTAAGATGGATTAGGTGGAGGCATGTCTCCACCCATTTGGGTGGGTCTTGATTAGTTTCTGAAGTCCTATAAAAGAGGAAACATTTTGGAGAATGGGGGAGATTTTGAGAGAGCAGAGCAGAACGACATAGCCACGAGAACCACCAGCCAGTGACCTTTAGAAATGAAGAAGGAAAATGCCTCCTGGGGAGCTTCATGAAACAGGAAGCCAGGAGAGGAAGCTAGCAGATGATGCCGGGTTCACCATTGTGCCCTTCCAGATGAGAGAGAAACCCTGAACTTCATCGGCCTTCTTGAACAAAGATATCTTTCCCTGAATGCCTTAGATTGGACATTTCTATAGACTTGCTTCAAGTGGGACATTTTCCTGGTCTTAGAACTGTAAACTAGCAACTTATTAATTCACCTTTTTAAAACCCATTCTGTTTCTGGTATATTGCATTCCAGCAGGTAGCAAACTAGAACAGCCTATTTTGCATTTATTTGTTTTGTCATTGTTGTACCATATTGAATGCATTCACATTCTATCTGGATTAATTTTTTCTCTATTTTCTTTGTGGCTACCATGGGTTTAACCTCCTAAATATATAACAATCATATTTGGTGAGATACCAACTTAACTTCAGTGGCATGCACATATACCTCTGCTATAACCCTCTGTACCTTTACCACATAAAATTCTTAGCTGGCCATTGTGTTCATTCAGAATTTTAAGTATTTCAACCTACTGTCTTCTTGCATCTGTGGTTTCTGATAAGAAATTGGAACTCATATATTACTTGGACTCCCTTGTATGTAACACATTGCTTTTCTCTTGCAGCCTTCCTCTCCTTGTCTTTGCAAATGATAGTGTAATCAAAATATGGTGGGCTATCTTTTACTTCACGTGTATCCTGTTTGGTGTTCTTTGTGCTTCTTGGATATGCATATTCTTGTGTTTTTCTATGTTTGGTAAGTTCTCTGTCTTTATTTCTTTGAATATTTCTTCTGCTTTCTTCTCCTTCTGGGAATCTCATTATGCATTTATTGGTGTACTTGATGGTATCCCAGAGTTGTCTTAAGCTATTTTCACTTTTAATATTTCCATTTATTCTCTGTCCCTCAGCCTGACTCATTTCAAGTGTCTTGTCTTCAGATTCACTGACTCTTTTATATCACAGCACCAGTCTACTCTGGAAATCCTTCTGGGTATTTTTCATTTCTGTTAATGGGGTTTTCAACTCATAGTTTTGTTTGGGTTACTTAAAAAATTTCTGTCTTTATGCTTGGTTTCCTATTGTTCATTCAGTATTTTTCTGATATCCTTTAGTTCTTTCTCTGTACTCTCCTTTATGTCCTTAAGCATTTCTAGGACCATTCTCTGAAAGTCTTTGTTACTTATGTCCACATTCTTGGGTTTTTTTTTGTTGGTATTTTTTGTATTTTTATCTTCCTACTTTGGATGTGCCATTTTCATTTCATGTTTGTTTGTCTTGTACTCTTGTTGCTTATTGTGAATTTAATATTTTAAAATGTTTACTCTGGCATTTACTCCCTGGGATATCTGTTTCTTGCTTTTGTAACAGCTGATGATAAGGTACAGGTTTTCTTCCATTTCAGCCCTTTTACCAGGAAAGTCTGCCCAGTGCAAATGCAGTGTGCAGGGTTTTTCTGCCTTACTGGGCCTCTGCATTGCTCTGCTAGTTAATTGCCTTGGAGTCCCCCTTGGTACAGGAATTTGGCAGGCCCTTCTGTTTCCTAGGGGGCAAACCTCCCTTTCTCAGGGTTTGAGGCTGGCAGGGTTTTATCCCTAAGTGTCAGTGTCTGTAGGTTTCTAAACACCTTTCATTGCGTCACACTGCTTTTGTGTGAGAGGTTCACACTGGGAAAGAATGCCGGGAGAAGGTTCACCCTGGGGAAGAATTGCCCAATTCAGTACTTCCCAGATGAAACAGGAGCGGAGACCCAGGAAGGAGGTGAAGATCAGCTCCTCCCGGGGGAGGGGTTCAGGAGGGCACTGACACCTTCTCCTGTGGCTCCAAAGCTGAACTATCACCTGCAGCCCTTCAGCTAACTTTCTCCTCTAGCCCTGAGAAAATGCCATGTTTTTTAATTTCCACCACCTCTGCCCCTATATGAGGGCTGAAACAGTGGCGGTTGCTGCCTTTGTCTGGGGCAGCTTGAAACAATAGCTGCCCTCAGAATCCCCAGGGATCCAGATTTGCTAGACAAAAGCCATCGTCAGTGATCAGGCATGCGTACCTCTGTTCTTAGGAAACAGAATTTTAAATTCTTTTCAACACAGCAGCCAGCCAGGGCCTGGACTCCACAGTGGCTTGCTGCCGTGGTGGGGGAGAGAGGCCAATACCCAGCTTGTGGTGAGAGCAGTTCGCCGTTCTTTACTGTAATCTATTGGCCTCTTCCTCTTGCTCTTCCTTGGGTGCTGTATGGTGAGGTTCTGGTCTCTGAGGTTCCAAAACAGTTTTTTTCTTCCCCCAGACAGTTTCTACCTATTTCATAGTTGTTTTGGTGGAAGGGCTGAGTCCTGGAGCTCTTACCCCGCCCTCTTCCCTGTTCATTTTCTCTTTCTTCTTCTTTTAATGTAAGCAGTTAGAGCTTTGAATTTGCTGCTGAGCTCTGAGTTTGCTGCATCCCTGAAGTTTTGGTTTGTTGTATTTTCATTTTCATTCACATCAAGATGATTCCTAATTTCTCTTACGATGTCCTCTTTAACCCACTGGTTGCTTAAGAGTACATTGCTAAACTGCCACCTACGTGAGAATTTTCCATTTCTCCTTCTGTTATTGATTTCTAGTTTCGTTCTGTTGTGGTTGGTGAAGATATATGATTTCTATTTTTCTGAATTGAGAATTTTTGTCACCTAAGATATAGACTACCCTGGAAATGATCCATGTGCACTCAAGAATATATGTGTTATGTTGTCATATGAAGCGTATATGTATCGGAGAGGTCTTTTTTGTTGTTGTTGTTTAGAGTATCATTCAAGACTTTTATATACTTATTGATGTTCTGTCTAGAACACTACTTTATAACTACTGAAAGTTGTGTAAAGTCTCCTACTATTAATGTAGAACTGTCAGTTTCGCCCTGCAAATCTGTCAGTAAGTGCTTCATATATTTCGGGGCTCTGCTGTGAGGTGCATATATATTTATGATTCTTACATCTTCTTTTTTTGAATTGACCCTTTTGTAAGTAGATAATGACTGTCTTTGTCTCTCATAAATGTTGTTGACTTGAAGTCTATTTTCCAGGCCAGAACAAGGCCAGTGGCACAGAAAGGGCACATCAGCAGGCTCCAAACTGCCCCAGGGAGGGGTCAGGAAGGGCACCATGGGTTTCTTCCACAGCTCCCCAAAGCTCCGCTTTCTTGACCTGCACAGCAGATGCAGCCCTTCCACTGTCCCCCACAACTCTAAGGAAGCAGAGAATCTTTAAGCCATCTCGGTCAGCTTTGTCACTTTGTGTTAGAGCAGTCATCATCCTCAGAGCCAGGTCCCCAGCAATCCAAAGTAACGACTCAAAAGCCATGATCAGTGGTCAGCTGGAACTACCCATGACCCATGGGCAGTGGGTTTTTATGTCCTTTTCTGTCACCAGCATGGGGCTGGGTCTCATGGGGCCTCACATGCCTTGGGGATGGGCAGCAGCAGCTGCCCACAGAGAGAGCAGCTTCCTGGTCTTTACTGTAACCCAGCAGCTTCTTCCTCCTGCTCTTCCTTACAAGGTGCTCCACTGGACTCCAGAGTTTCAAAATAGTTGTTTAAGACAGTTCCTCTGTGAGTTCTGGTGGAGGGACTGAATCCTAGAGCTTCCTACTCCACCATCTTCCCACAGTCCTCTACATGATGCGTTTGTGCTGTAATATTTAAAAAGGAAAACACTTGGAGAAACTCTGTTGAATGTTTGTTCCCTTAGTTTTGATAATTCATGTCTTTGTTTTTCTATTGTTCTGGAGCTTATAGTTTTATAGAGTTCCTTTTTGTGTTTCTCAAAATGATTTCATTTTCTATAGAGAAAGTTTAACACATAATGTTTTCTTTCCCCTCACAATAATTATTGATGATTTTGTTTCCTTCACTTAATTGTGACTATAGCATCATTTAGTTATTTGAAAGACAGGAGAATACTGTTTTCAAATAGAATACTATTTTGAAATGGATACACTAGTTTACATGTCGGTCAATTTAAGCATATACTAAGTCCTCTAGTTTACCAACTAGCTACTTTGTGTCTGATACACCATACATGCTTAATCAATGTTAGTTTCCTTTTTGTGAGTCCTTTCAGGACTGAATCAAAGAGAATTTAGATTCTGAAGAACATAAAGATCATCAATATAAAAAGTTTTTATAGCATGTTTTAGGATTTTCATAAATATCTTTACATTAATATATATATTAGATAGTTATATGAGTCAAAATATGTTATTAAATTACATAATATTATTATTATTCTATGCTATTTTAAGTAATAGAATAAATAAAAAATGACTAACCCAAGTCTTTGGAATATGAAATAATTAAAACCTTATGTTAGTTGCTATCTCCAATGCTCTCTGGCAAACTGCTGAAATTTTTGTTTTATTTAATTCAAATAAAACTGAGTCTACTTTTTCAATACTATGAAATGCTACTTTTTAGTCAGCCTGTCATTTTCTTCTACAAACTCAAAATCCACAATTAACAAAAGGTTTTTTTCCTACTGAGTCACTGTTCATAATAGCAATTAATAACAAGAAACAAAGCATGAATAGGGGATTGGTTAATAAGTGATAAAAATACGTGGTACATGATACCATTTTTATTTTATAATGTACATACATATAGTTTTATATAACAACAGAGAAAATAAATGGAGATATAATAGATCTATTGTTCATCTCGGGAGATAAATTTATGTATTTTCTTCTTTTTGCTTATTTCATTTTTCTAATTTGTGTATGTTACAGTTTTGTATTTTGACATATTTCCAATATCTTTCTTATAAATTTTCATTAATTATTTCTAGGAATGTGTGAGATGTCAAATAAATAAAAGGCACATGTAAAGATGCTCACTTTACTAGCTATTTGGGAAATACAAATTAAAATCACAATGAGATATCATCTCACACCCACTAGAATGGCCATTATAAAAAACAAAACAAAACAAAAAACAGAAAATGACAAGTGCTGGAAAGGATGTGAAGAAAGAGGCATAGTTGTCCACTTTTGGTGGGAATATAAAATGGTACAACTACTTCGGAAAGTAGTTTGGTGGTTCCTCAGTAAGCTAAGTATAGACTTGCCATATGAACCAGCAAACAATGTATTACTGAGCTACAGCAAGAAAGAATGAAGTTGTGAGGCATGAAACTGGGTGAATGAACCTTAATATGGAAGAAATCTCAATATAATGCAATATAACACTCTGCCTGCAAGTGGATAGGTTGTCCACTACACTGGGCAAGGTCTGTTCTTCTACAATAGGAGAAGGTCTATTGTGCTTTTCATTCCCATACGTTCTTCCCATAGGTACATGTTCAGAGGAACTGAAGGTAAGGACACAAATGGACATTTGCACACTGATGTTTATAGCAGCATTACTTATGATTGCCAAGAGGTGGAAACAGCCCAAATGTCCATCAGTGGATGAGTGGCTAAACAAGCTGTGGTATATACGTACAATGGAATATTAGGCAGCTGTTAAAACAGAATAGAGAGATGAAGCATGTAACAATGTGGATGAACCGTGAGGACATTATGCTGAATGAAATTAGCTAGAAACAAAAGGACAAATACCATATGGTATCACTAATATGAACTAGTATTAATGAGTGAACTTTGAGAGTTAAAGTTTAGAACACAGGTTATCAGGAGACTGAAAGAGGCTCAAGATTGGGCATTTGGATCTGAAGGAATAGATTGTGCAACAGGACTGATTGCAAAAATTCGGAAATGTATAGCACAATACTATCTGAGTGTAGCACAGTAACATCAGTACACTGAATGAAGCTGAACGTGAGTATGGTTGAGAAAGAAGGGCTGGGAGTACATATGAAATGAGAAAGAAAGATAGAGGATGAAGATTGAGATGTATAACTCAGGAATGCCTAGGGTGGACAAAGGTGATGACTGAATGTACGAATATAAAAATGTTTTTTTGCAAGAGGAAGAACAAATGAATGTCAACATTTCAAGGGGTTGAAAATGGATCGTATACATGAAAAGGTACAGTCAATGCAAGGTAGGGTCTTTAGTCAACAGTAACATTGTAATATGCTTCTACAGAATGTAACAAAGTCAATATGCCAAAGCTAAATGTCAACAAGTTGGGGCATGTGGGAGGGGTATGGATTATGTGTGGAAGAAAAGGAAATGTCTTCATATAGGTTATGGTGGTGAAGACATGTCTGTGTACTTAGGGAGGATTATATGATGTATGAATAAAATTGTTTAAAATGAACAGAGAGAAACAAGTACTAGAGAATATGTGGAGAAAGAGATATACCTTATTCACTGTTGGTAGGGAAGCTGAGAGGTGCAGCCCCTTGGAGGGCAGTATGGTGGTTCTACAGGAGGCTAGGGGTGGGGTTGCCATATGATCCTGCAACCCCATTGCTCAGTACATACCTGGAGGAGCTGCGAGTGGGGACACAAATGGACATTTGCACACTGGTGTTTATGGTGGTAGTGTTCCTAATTCACAATGGATGGAGGTGATCTAAGGGTACAATAACTGAGGAATGGAAGGAGGAACTGTGGTGTTTACAAACAATGTATTACTGAGCTACAGCAAGAAAGAATGAAGTTGTGAGGCATGAAACTGGGTGAATGAACCTTAATATGGAAGAAATCTCAATATAATGCAATATAACACTCTGCCTGCAAGTGGATAGGTTGTCCACTACACTGGGCAAGGTCTATTCTTCTACAATAGGAGAAGGTCTATTGTGCTTTTCATTCCCATACGTTCTGTTATTTTTCTTTGCATACTATCAAATTCTTCTTTATGTTCTGCTCACCCAGTGTCTTCTTGATATCCCTTATCACTTTTGCATATTTTACTTCATCTCCTTCAATTGATTTAGAAGGTTTGTTTGAACATCTGATTAGTTACTCCAAATTCTGTGTCTCCTCTGACTTTAAAATTTGTTCCTTTGATTGGGCCATAATTTCCTGTTTCTTACTATGGGTTGTATTTTTTGCTGATGTCTAGGCATCTGATTATCTTGGTGCATTTACTCTGATGGTCAGTTTCTTTCTTTTGCCTCGGGTTTTACTTTTGATTAGCTTTTAGTTAAGCCATGCTAGACATTTGCCCTTTGCCCCTCCCCCCATTCCCAGGAAGGAAGACCTCCGTCTCCATCCTCAGCAGCCAGGCACACACTGTTCGGAGGCTGCTTACCTTAGGGGTGCCACAGCATGATTCACCCATAGGTTTCTGCCACAGCTTCTCAGTCTCCCCATCCTGCTCTTTCCTGGATGCTGTACAGTGGCTCCCCTGGCCTCTGGAGAGCCATTGTTTCTGAGAGTTTCTGCCTGTCCACTAGCTGCTTTGGGAGGAGTCCTGCACTCCCTACTCTGCTGTCTTCCCTAGAAGTCTGTCTGAAGTACAGTTCTTTAATGCATAATAAGTTTTTCCTGGTCTGTCTTCTTCTTCCATATTATTACCTTGGGTTCCAAGAGGTTCATCTTCTCAACCTTAAGCCTTCAAAGGTCACCTCTCACCTCCAAGGTTCTTCCTCCTCCCTTCTTACTGGCCCTAACCTAAGACTACCCTCTCCTATTCCAGTACCCTTTACAAGCCCTTTCCTTTTGATTGTGTGGTACTGGATGATCTGAGCACACTCAGCCACATTTCCCTGTAAAAGGTGCTCAGAACTAGATGTGTTATTCTGGCTTCTAGGATGGGATGATATGTGGACTGACTCTTTTCTTGTGGGCACCTTGAAGTAAAACCCATTCCCCAGCAGATAGCATTTTGTCAGCTTCCTTCCCCTTTGGTCTCTTGCATATGTAATCATTCACTGGAGATTGCTTAGGTAGGTATTTACATTTCATGGCATCTCACAAGCCCCCTGCTCTATCTGTTCCCAGCAGAGAGGGAGCAAGGGCCTTGTTTGTGGCACCTGAGGGGTATGCAAATGCCATCTCCCTGGATTGGCCAGTGGTCAAGATCCACTGGCCATGTGGAACTGAGGCTGACCTTGCTGTCTCTCTTCTCTTGAGTAAATGTTCTTCCATCCAGTGATTGTATGACATGGTTTTGTTGGTGATTTGACACCTGCAAACCATGTGGTGGGTTGGGACACTAAGACTCCTATTTCCTGGTATTATTAGGCTCTTTTCTACCTTCTGTGTATTAGGACATGGCATACTCAACCTTCTGATCAGTCCCACTCAACTTCCAGTTCCAGAGTGGACTTGGGCTGACTCAGTCTAAATTGATCTGAGTAGTATTCTTTGAAAACCTGGGCTCTAAGTAAATTTATGCTGCTCTTTTGGATCTGTGTTTGTTTTTTATAAGTAATGTGGAGAGATTCTAATTAATCAGCCACTATACATCTTACAGGAACTAAGAACTCCTTGTAGATATTTCTTTTGGATTGTTAAATCCCTCATTACCAAAGCAGCTTTGAATTTTGTCTCAGTTCTCATCTTCTTAAATTTTGGTCTGGTAAATTACACTCTATTAGGTTAAGTGCTTCAGGAAAATTTCTTAAAACATTTTTATCCAGCTTCTTTTGATGTCTGATTTACATAGCCAGCCCATACCAGAGGGAGATATCTCAGTTCATTTTAATATAATAATGATAATCAAATATTACTGAGCCATAGTCAGACTTTATTATAGACATGTGGCACTAACTTATGAATTCTTCAAAGTAGGCAAGTGGCAGTGGCTCAGTCTAGCATATAAGGGAAGTTAAAAGTTCCTCTTTCCCCTGACTCCTGTCCCAGGGAAGAGGAGCATTGATTAGAATCAACACAAGTGACGTTGGTGAAAATCAACACAAGCGATGTTGGTGTCCTATTCTGCAAGCAAAGCTAAAATAGCAGCAAGCTCCTCTTGGGTGCGATCCCCCTCTTTTGCATTGCTTCTCTTGGTCAGTCTTTCGTCTTCCCCGTCTTTGGTAAAATCTTAGGTGGCATTTGCTGAAGTCCCCTTCCCCTAAAGTCTTTGGTAGATGGTGAGGAGGGATTAAGTGCATGGTTTAGGCCCCACTCTGTGGCTCCAGGAGAGACCAGCCTGTTTTCTTAGCTTCATATCTTTGCACTTTTTAGCTCAGAGCCTTAGGACATGGGGGTAAGGTCTAGGGTGGAATCAATAGAAATGGGCCAAGAACACAGTTCCATTGGCCTTTCAGGCAGATCTGAGGGTAGAAAGGGAATTAAATTTCCAGTTTAGGTGCTGAAAAAGATTAACTAGTGCCCCTATGTCCCAAAGCCAATTACCAGGAAATAGTATCTGTTTGGCTCAATGTAACCATCACTCACTTCTCCTGTCTGGAGTCCAACAGAGTGGAGAAGTGGGGACAAAGTCAGAGAGTGATCAAGGTACCAGTTTTGTTTTTTCTAAAGCTAAATTGTAGGATGTGGCTTGTGCCTGCCCCTGAAGTGGTGAAGACCTCCTATCTCCCCTAGTGTGGTGGACAGACTACCTGCTTGCAGGCAGAGTGTTGTTTTGCATTATCTTGAGATTTCTTCCATGTTGTTCTCTCTTAGAAGTGAATGTGAAGTCCCTTCATGAAAACACCAGGGGGAAAAGTAGCTTCTTCAAGGTCACTGGTATGACTGGTTCAGCATACTTAGGAAGGGTGTGGATGCAAAGGCACCAGGAAGGACTGTGGACACATGGGCACTCCAGATGTGTCCACTACACCAGCCACTCTTTCCCACTTTTATGGTCAGCCTTGCTAGGGGGTTATCAGTTTTATTACTCTATCAAAAAAGTTTTGGCTTTGTTAATTTTCATTATGATTTATCTATTTATTGATTTATGCTCTTTTAATTAATTCTTTTCATTTACTTGGGTTTGATTTGCACACTCTTTCCTAGCTTCTTAAAAAGAAACACAAACACACAGAAAAACAAAATAGAAAAAAATAAAAATAAAAAAAGAAACTCACAGCTAACATTGTACCCAATGGTAAAAGACTAAAAGCTTTCTTCCTAAGATCTGGAACAAGACAAGGATGCCCACTGTCATGACTGTTATTCAGCATTGCGTTAGAAGTCCTAGCTGGAGCAGATAAACAAGAAAAAGTAAGAGATATCCAAATTGGAAAGGAAGAAGTAAAACGTTCACTATTTGAAGGTGACATGCTCCTATATATATAAAGTCCCAAGAAACTGCAATTAAGCTACTAGAGCTAATAAACAGGTTCCACAATGTGGCTGATACAAGATCAACATGGAAAAATCAGTAATAATTCTGTACACTAATAATGAGTAATGTGAGGATGAAAGAAAAACTCCACTTAAAATAGCAAATTAAAAGAATCAAATACGTAAGAATAAATTTAACCAAGGATATAAAGTACCTGTACAGAGAAAATTACAAAACATTACTTAAAGAAATTTTAAAAAGTCCTAAATAAATGGAAGAACATTCTGTGTTCATGAATTGGAAGACTAAATATCATTAAGATGTCAATTCTACCCATATCCATTTTCAAATTCAATCAATACCCATCAAACATCCAAAGCTTACTTTGCAAAATTGGAAAAACCAATTATAAAATTTATTCAGAAGGGGAGTGGCCACAAGTAGCCAAAAACATCTTGAAAAAAGGAACAAGTTTGGAGGACCTACGTTTCCTGTCTTTAAAGCATATTACAAAGTAACAGTGGTCAAAACAGCATAGTATTACATAAGATAGATATACTGACTATCTTATAGTCAGTATATACTGACTAGTGGAATCAAACTGAGAGTTCAGAAGTAAACCCTCACATCTATGGCTAATTGATATTTGACAAGGCTTCCAAGTCCACCCAAGTAGGGGAGAATAGTCTTTTCAACAAATGGTATTGGGAGAACTGGATGTTATAATTACAGAGGACCTAATACAAAAATTAATTGAAATTGGATTAAAGACCTAAATATAAGAATTGGGACCATAAAACTCCTAGAAGAAAATATATGAAAGCATCTTCAAGATTTTGTAGTGGCAATGGTTTCTTAGACTTTACACCCAAAGCACAAGCAATGAAAGAAAAAATGGATAAATGGGAACTCCTCAAAATTAAGAACTTCTCTGCTTCAAAGGACTTTGGCAAGAAAGTGAAAAGCCAGTCCATGTAATGGGAGAAAATATTTGGAAACCACAAATCTTATAAGAATTTAATATCCAGAATATATAAAGAAATCCTACAACTCAATAATAAAAAGACAAACTGTTTAATTTAAAAAATGGGCAAAAGTCTTGAGCAGACATTTTCCATAAGGAATATACAAATGATTAAAAAGCACATGAAAAGATTCTCAACATAGTATTAGGGAACGCAAATCGAATCCACAATGAGATATCATTTCATAACTACTATAATGGCCAGTATTAAAAAAAAAAAACAGAAAGCTACATGTGTTGGAGAGGTTAGAGAGAAGAAAAACACTCATTCACTGCTGGTAGAAACACAAAATAGTGCAGCCATTGTGGAAGGCAGTTGCTCGGGAAGTCAGGTATAGAACTGCCATGAGATCTGGCCATCCCACTGCTAGGTACATACCCAGAAGAACTGAAAGCAGGGACATGAACAGACATTTGCACACTGATGTTCATAATGGCATTATTCACAATTTTCAAAAGATGGAAGAAACCCAAGTGTCCATCAACTGATGAATGGATAAGCAAAATATGGTAAATACATGCAAACGAATATTATTCAGCAGTAGGAATGAGGTCCTGAAGCATGCGACAATGTGGACAAACCTAGAGGACATCGTGTTGAGTGAAATAAGTCAGACACAAGAAGGGAAATATTGTATGATCTCACTAATATGAACTAACTATAATAAGGAAACTCATTTAATTAGAACCTAGAATATAGGTTACCAGGAGATGGAATGGGGGTCGAGAATAGGGAGCTGATGCTTAATTTGTGCTAAATTTCTATTTAAGATGATGTCTGGAAATGAATAGAGATGATGGTAGCACATTATCGGGAGTATAATTAACAACCCTGAATTATGTGTGTGAACGTGGATTAAAGGGGTAGTCCTAGGTCTATATGTTACTAGATATACTAGATGGAAAGCTAGAAAATAAAACATGGTATGGTAGGACAGTGAACCCTGTGGTGAAAGGTACAAATATAAGAATGTTCATTCATGAACTCTAATAAATGTATGTCACCAGCACAAGGTATGAATAATAGGGTGGTATATGGGAAAACATATACCTAATGCAAACTACTGATGTAGTTAGTAATATTTTCGTATTCTTTAAATATAAATCTATAGAGACAGAATTAGATTAGTGGTTACATAGGGTTGGGGACGTATAGAGGGATTGAGAGGTGATTGCTAAGGCATTTGAGGCTGTTCTTTTGGAGTCATTAAAATGCTCTAAAGTGGTGATGAAAGTACAACTTTGTGATTATAATAACAGCCATTAATTTTACACCTTGGATGAATTGTATGGTATGTGACTATTATCTCAATAAGACTGCTTTAAAAAAAAAAAGAACTATAGTTCATTACAGCAGCAGTAAAGGGTGTTCTTTAAACAAGAATCCAAATGCCTCTTGGCCACCTCCTCATTTTTAAGGTCCGCAGACATGCTGGTGGGTTTGAAGTCTGGGGCAACAGTGCAAACATATGTGATATTAGGCATCCATATGGCTGATGAATACTTTTGAAAGAGCCAAAAATGACTTGGTTTCTTTTTTGGATCTGTCAATAACCGATAATATTCTTGGAACTGTTGACCCTCGACTCTTCTCTTACATTTCCATTCTTCCACCAATAAAGTACCTTTCACACTCTCTCATAGGCCAACAATGGCATATAATGTGCAACCCATTCACCAAGTCTTCAGAGACTCATGAATTGAAACAGAGAAAGCCACACGTGACCACTCACCCTCATCATTATGCTGCCGGCTCTCATCACTGCAATTATATATCACCCAGGCACCATTATTTCTGCCTTGATTTGCAAATGTGTGATGGAGGTCACTCTTAGTACATGGAATCTAGATATTTAAAAAGTATTAAGGTACTTAATTAAAGAATCAGTGGTTAAGAGAGTTCAAATAGCGTTAAGAGGCTATTCTGGAGGCTACTTTTATGCAAGCGTCTGCTAGATATTGCTAATTGCCATGGTTTGCCAAACCCCAACCAAATTCTTTCCTGTTAACCCTAAAGAACACCTATAGCTCTATCTGAGATTCTATATAAGTTTCATGCACTATGTTTACTTTCCAGAAACCTATAACCTCCAGATAATTCCTGAAATCCGGAGGGGCCAGCCTCTCCAGAACATCAACTAATTCCAGCCCCCTATCCTATATTGCTGACATTCCTTTTCAACATGAAAAAGTTAGAATGGGCATAATCCAAATATTCCTAAAGATTGGGAGAAGGAGAAGTTATAATATAGAAGATAGGATTTAACAAATGAGTATGACTGCTGGGTCATTATATTGATATTTCTTTTAATCTCCAGTGTCTTGGAGCAGCTAGAAGAAAAAACCTGAAATTGTGAAACTGTAACCCATACCAAATTTTGAAATCTATTCTATAATTGTTAAAATGTACTTTGAAATTTATTCCTTTTTTGTATATTTGTTGTATTTCACAATAAAAAAATGTTAAAAAAAAAAGGTATTCAAGATTTCACATCAGTCTTGTAGACTAATTGGATATTTTTTTAAGAAAAGAAGTGGAGCAGGAGCAAAGAATTACCACCTCACTTATCCCTGATTGTCTTTCATGCCACATAGCCTTTTACCAAAACAAAACAAAACAAAAATGGAATCTAAAAACTTGGGAGAAATAGACTAGATGTGCATAAGAAACAGTCACAGGCTCTGCCCGTAAGAACCTCTTATGACTGTGTCCTTCCCAGTGCTGTGATATTTGGGACCTGCCTCTGGGCCACTTCCACCTCCGGCCAGTCTTACCCAAGGACAAGTACTGGGACTCATCTTTCAGTCACCCAGAGCCACCTCTGGGTGCCGAGGTCCCCAGCCACAGTGTGAGGAGTATTACTCCCTGTGAGCCCAGCCCAGGGAAATTCCAAAAGGATTCAGCAAATTCTCCAGGAGGATCCCTGCTTAGATATTGACTTTCATCTCAAGCCCATCAGCTTAGATTCCTCACTTGAACATTTAAAAAAATCCTGTTACATGCTTCACTCACTAAATTTGTATGTCTATCCAGACCACATGCACTGCCATTTATGGGATCCCCTGAAGAAGGATCCACCTTCTACAAAGGTAAAGAGCAGAGTAATTTTCTCTACCCCACCCTGCCCACCCCAGATTACTCTGCTTCCTCCCAGCATGGGCCACAGCACATCTAGTCCCCTGTCCATATCAAGATTCCAAGCCCCAGCCTTAAGTTCAGGCAGAATTTCTTTATAACAGAAACACCTCTGATGCCCTGTCAGCCCCAGAAGATGAACACTTGTCCCTAAATGCAGTGAAAAACCTGCAGGCTAAACCCACCCTAAACCTCCTTCAAGCTTCCTCATTATTTTGGTCATTATTCAATCCAGGGCATCCACTGAACTGAAAGGAAAGGTGCCCAGAAGCTCCAAGGCCCCATTCTGGCCCCTAGAGCTCTCACTTTGGCTCTAGTTTTCCATTGCCTGTCATGATTTCGCAGTCCCAGAATCTGCTACAGAGTAGTTCTTTAGATACATTCCAATCCACCCCTGGAGCCTAACTGGTCATTGCATAAATCCCTTCTGAAATGAAGTTCGGTTCCTTTAAAATATTTGAGTCCAAAAGAACTTTTAAAACAACTTTCCACTCCCTTTTGTTTTCTTTCCTACAACTCTTCTATCTGACTCTGCAAACTATTTGGAATGCTTACAACATTCCCATCCATTGAAAAGGGGAATTTCCAATTAGAGTTCCAAAAGTCTCAGGGAACAGGTAGGCGCAGCTTCTGCTGGTGTTTCATGGAGACAGGAGGAACAGGAAGGGCACAGGAGCTCTGATATCCCCTTGAGCTCCAGGGTGTAGCGCTCACGTGGCTGGTGCCACAGGTTCTGCAGGTACGGGGAGGGCATCCGGTGCCCTGCCCTGCTGGTGGGGGGTCTGCTCAGCAGCCTTGCTGTGATGACTTGGATTCCCATTAGGAAGCTCAGGGCTGATCCCCTCACTCCCTCATCCATGAACCCCTTCAAGCCCAGATCTCAGTGCACTCGATTCTCTTTCAGCCCCATGAACCTCACCTCCTCTCCAAGGAGAGGTGGTCTGTGACATTCTTTTTTCTCATCCCTCCTGTTGTTATGACAAGGAATTTCAATGAGCTACCCTTCTTTCAGAGTCTTCTCATTTTTATTGTCAAGGGCCTTCTTTTCATTCAATAAATTTCACCTCTTTCAGGTAAAAAACATTCCCATTTAAAATTACTATTTCTGACTACACTTTAAAAGCCTATTTTGAAAGTGAATGTCCTTTTTCTTAGGAAGTATACCTTGAAGTATTAAGTGTTCAGGGAGCATGATGTATACATGCTACTCTCAAATATTTAGAAAGTAGAAGATACATTCATTGATCAATCAATACGTGGACTGGTAGATGAATAGATAGAATTTAATGGCAATTACGGAAAAAATGTTAAAAATTGGTGAATCTGGCTAGAGAATATGATGCAGTTCTTTGCATGGGGTTTGAATTATACTGTCCTGAAATTATTTCAAAATAAAAAGTTTAAAGGAAAAATGTCTATTTTAAAAATATAAAAAAGCATGACATTAGATTGTTTTCTTTCTCTTTGCATTGCTCTTAACCTCATTCTCTTCAAGGCAATATGGATATGTCTTGGAAGCTGTGGGAAGACTCATTTTGAAGCAAGTGATAAAAAGAAAACCAGAAAATTATTTCATGACACCTCACTATACCTTTATAATCCAATGCATGGAAAATCAAGGGACACGCAAAGGGTAATTTCCAAATATAGCCTTTTTACTTTGGGAGAAGAGGATCAACCTATTAGAAGGTTTCCAGTGTGCAGCTGCTCGTAAATCTTCGATTGTCAACAAATTTGGTTAGCATGGCAATTCAGAAATGGCTAACGAATAAAGTCCACATTTGGCACCTGGGGAGATGTCTTTGCTTATGTGAGGTCAACCCAGTTTTGAGATTCCTAAACATTGTGGCACTAGATACATTCAACCTTCCATTTTTCTCATGGTTGAAATATCTGAGACAGTTCTGAAATTTCCCCAATTACAAAGCTCCTTTCTACAAGCCATCACTCCAATTGTGTGCTATTTTCCATATTTAAAGAAAAATACTCTCAATCAATGTGGGTTTCAGGTGTAACAGTTTGTGTCCCAGGAGGACTTAGAGTGTGGCATTCATTTATTTTTGGAATTGATCATATAGGGTGTTTCCCTCAGTCTTATCTGCTTAGAACAACCTAATTTGACAATGCACAAAAGTGGATCTATCTAGTTATAGAAGGCTGGCATTAAACTCAATCCATATGAATGATATATGAAAACACCTTGGGAAGCTAGATATCCCTGTAACAAATGGCACATATTCCTGTAGTATAACATGTGCTCCTTTTTAACATAGAGACCTCTTTCTGTCTCCTAAATGATTAGCATCCAATCGTGCCTCAATCACAATGCCCCATCTTATGGAAACAAGCATTCAAATTATGGCGTGAGTTGACAAAAATGTTCTCATTGCAAGCTTTATTTTAATATTATAAAAATAGGATAGGGATGAAAGAGTTATGGTTTTATTTTTTCAGTTTGTTTGGCTTTAGTTATGCAGCTGTAATTTAGTGAGAAAACTTACAACATTAATCTTGATAAATTAAGCAGACCTGCTTTACTTTCTCATGACTTGATCACTATGACAAGACCAAAGTGGAAATGGCTCACTCTGTGGAGTACATTTAATGATCACTTCATCACAGAAGAAAGCACTACTGTGCAACATCAAAATAGAAGTTCTAGCAAGAATGGATTATGAGCTTTTCATTTTCATCTATGAAATGAATTATTCTCCCAAGCTTCTGGCTGCAGCAAACGTTTGGTGCTAAATCAAGCAGACCACTCACTCTGCAGGGACCCTGGAGAGGTTTGGAGAGAACAGTGTCAGCAGTGAGTAAAGATCAACCCACCAACCAGAGTACACTGTCTTGGTTGGGGACTGCGGTCTAAATTCTAAGGCAAAATCCTTTGGTTCAGTTACTTGTTCTGTTGCTGAGTCACCAAGTTTAGATGCTTAAACTCTGGAGGATAATTTCTGTAATTTAAATAACTGTACTTCCCTTTAGCTACCTTCTAAAGAAATTTAAATCATTCACAGAGGGGCAGAACATCATTACATAAGTTCATCTGAGAAAATACCTGTAAAAGAACTAAATGTTAAATTCACCGATGGGAGGACTTTTGGGTTTCCTATAAGTAAAGTTTAGCACGACTCCTGGGGAGGATTGGAGTGCGAATGTCAAACTCCTAGGGAAAGATGACAAAATTAAACACGGCCAACAGATGAAGTAACCCTGAAATGAGTCTGCAAAATTCCCTTTTGAAGAGATGGCTACCTCTCCCCAAGCTGGTCGAGCCTGGCCAGGTGTTGTATTTGACTTTCCACTGGGGAGACAGAACACTGTACACTGGCCACAACTATGGGAAATAGCCAATGTTGGAGAGAGACCAGCACTGACAGTGTCAAAGGCAGCACAGGGGAAAGAAAAGGGGAACTAGGCAGGAGAATAACAGAAGCCAAAATGGAAAAGAACAAAGACCAAGTGAGGCTTCTTCTTGTTTCAGATTTATCCCAGTGAGGTGAAGGAAACCAGTTACATGCCCAGTCCAGTTCTCAGCGTGTCCTTTACAAAATTTTCCCACTTAACACAGAAATTATAAAATCATTAATAGTTATGAGAACGTCATGTTCACAGCACTGTAGAATTCCACATGAAGTTTCGTATTTAATCTTCTAATCAATATTATTCTACGCATTTTACAAGTAGGGAAAGCAAAGGCTCAGGCAGGGTAACGATTGTGCCATAAATATAATATAAGGCACACCTAGGCCTATCCTTAATTCTGGCCTGTCTTTAAAACTGGCATTGCCAGCTGAGGCATGAGAGCACTAATCGAGGTTCAGGTCCTTATACAAAAGAAAATATCTGAATATGAATACTTATATAGGACTTTCTCAAACAGGGGAATTACTTGAGAATGAGCAAGGATTTGCTAGCATTGCTACGTGACTTTGTAACCTTCATCATTCTGCAGGATGTCGATGACACCATAGGGCAACCCTCCCCACCAAAGCTGGTCAAGTCCCCTGCTCGAGGCCTGGCACAGACCTTGCTTGTCCATGTCCACCTTCTCCTGTCCTCTCCACTTTCCTTCCTTTTCTGATGCTACTCCTTTAACAACCACACATGTAAATTCTTTGTCTCTGCCCATCCTGTATGTTGCTTCTCATTCCTTCATTCACTGTCTTCTTGTGTTCCCTTCCCTGCATCTGATTTACTCAAGACTCAGTTTACATATACCTCTCTTCATTGATTGCCCTGAAGGCTCTGCCTTCTTCTCTGCAGAGGGTTCTTGGGATCCCCAGGCCTCTACAGAACCTACCCACCCTAGTCCTCCAGTCCTGTGTGGAACTTGGCCACGTGACCCACCCGGCCTGCAGGGTAGGTCCCTCCTCGTCACTGGACTGCATAGCCAGAATTGGCCTTTCTTCACCACTCCAGTGTCCTCAGTTGTGGGGAGAAGTCATACACTTCCTGTATTTCAGGGGAGGAAAGACAGTGGTTGTGGCATATAGGAACCTCCTAAAAGCTCCTAAGGAAAATGGGCAGGGTCAACACTGAAATGACAAGAGGTCACCTGTGTGGACAGGCTGACCAAGGCCACACAGCCATCCTGTGTGCAGGGACAGGCTGCATTCTTGTTCAGTGAAGCTGGCTCAAACCAGCTGGTGTATAGAGAATCCAGCCCATGGATAACTTTACATCTTCAGTCTGTATGCCTGGTTTGCATCTCAGAATCAGGAAAAGTCAACAGGAGCAAGGAGTACTGAGCCAGCCCACCACACCAGCCTGCCTCCCGTCCTTGGGGCACTGCCAGACACAGGGCTGGTAAGACAGGAAACTCACTTGGAAGCTGTGACCCAAAGCTCCTTCTATGATTCTCACCTACAGTTTAAGGCAGAACCAACCATTCCTAGATTGTTACCTCTGGTACTGGGTTCCTACTATACTTGTTCCCCAGGGAAAGACAGAAGTTAATGTTGCAATCATTCATTCTTCTACTTATTTGTTTGTTCATTCACGATTTGAGCAGTGACAATTCTTATCACTAGGGATACAAAAATGAATAAAACAAAATCTGTCTAAAAAACTCATGGTCAAGTGGTAAGTCAGAAAAGTAAAAAAAAATCTGTAATACAGTGTTATTATTTATTTCTGACAGAAGTTGTAGAAAGCCCAAAAGATTCTCCCAAGTGGGATAATGTTTGAGTTATTTCTTTAAAATGAGGAGAAGCTTAGGGCAGAGATGGGCTGATTTGGAGGTAATTCTCCCCACTTGGCCCCTAAAAAGAGTCTTCTCTCTTTAGAGAGTTAGAGTCTTATCAGCCCTCTTCTCACTCTGTGCATTCCAACCACACTGTTCTTGCCATTGTTTTTACTCTCTGAGCACCCTCCCACTGCAGAGCTTTCTGCTTCTCTTTGGTTTGGATGGAATGTGCTCTCCTCCAGACTTATGCATTTCATTTCTTCCCTCTAATCACAGGCCTCTACTCAGAGCTCCTCTGTAGAGAGGGCTTCCCAAGCCACCCATCTGAAAACGTGGCTCCTATCTTTCTCCATCCCTTTACCCCAATCTATTTTTCCTTATAGGTCTTGCAGCCTCCAGAAACGGGTTCTGCCCAAGTGAGGGACTCATTTTTTGCTGCAAGAGGAGGCAAAGATGGTGTGGTTGTGGCAGGTCGGGTGGGTCACATGGCCAAGTTCCACACAGGACTGGAGGACTAGGGTGGGTGGATTATGTAGAGGCCTGGGCTGGGTTCTGGGCTCTGCAGGAAAAGACAAAGCAATAAGGAAGGTCTCAGATGTAGGTAAGTTTGTCATTGGAAGGTCAGAAATGTGAAGAAGACTTTTATTAAGGGGCAAGGTAGGAGAAAGAGGCAAAAGAAGAATGAATGAATGTGAAAGTTGAAGATGCCAGAAATAGAGTGGGTTAAATGAAACTTCTAGAAGCCTTTAGGTGGAGAAGGAAGTTAAGAAGTAAAGCTCTAAGAGGAGAAATGGGAGAAACTGCAGCAATGAAGAGACTGAACGTTCAGTTGTGACTGAATACTGAGTGTAGTGAATGTAAATGGTGGAGAAGGAGGTGGGGGCAGCTGTCAAAGGGAAGCAGGAATGACAAGGGATGAGGTTGGGGTGGCCATGAGCTCTGGACTGGACTGTGACTGAGTGCTCCTGGACTGGGTATGGGGAAAGCACTGCGAGGTTCTGTTACCACATGGTTCATCCCTAAGAATGCTGAAGTTGTCCTTGGAGACAGAGGCCGTGTGCCCAAGCCTTCAGTGAATAAGGGGTGGCAGGTATATCAGAGTGAAAATCAGAGGAAGGATGAAATAACCTCCTATTACACAAGAGCTGCCTTCAGTCCTTCAGAAGAAAGGCAGAGCTTCTGAATTTGAACTAACTTTAACTCTTTAAACCATTTAACAGTATCCCTAACCATTCTAAAGCCAGTCCATATTAAATAAATAACAGAGGTAGGCTAAATTGAAAAAGTATTTGCTAAATAAGAACATCTACTTACAACATTTTAACCTGTGGATAATAAAATCAAATAACAAAAAATTGTGACACTACTGGCACAGGTTTTAGGTTTGAAACGTCATGGCCATAAATGGAAACAATGAAGGACAAGTACTAGGAAATGCCTTGTTATATATTTTCATCTTCCCTATCTGCCGTTTTCCCCTTGGTAACGATTAAGAGCAGATCAAAAGCCTACAGAAGGCCGATTATCTAAATGGTACAGTAGGTACATGCTAGGAACAACATTCCTGCTCAACCTCTGAAAGCAAATCTAGCAATAAAACACATCCCTCCCTACTGAAAGGAAAAAGGAAGGAGGGAAGGAAAGAATGGAGGCAGAGTGGGACTGTGAGAGGGAGGGAGAGAGAAAGGAAGGATGAAAAAAAGTGATGATTCCAGATAGTACGTCACTGATGTTCAAGTCCCTGAAACTTTAACAAACAATAGGAATCATTTTCTCTATGTATGACAAAGCTTTGTCTCTGCGACAAGAATATTACAATGTGAATTTTTAGTGAAGCTGTGACTTTTAGTACTATAAGTATACTTACTTTTGCTTGCATTTCAATTCCAAGACTAGTATACCAGCTTCAGAGGGAGGCAAATCCACAAAAGTAGACAAAACAAAGGAATCTGAAAGGCAAAATTGAAAAGAGGTAGAAAATCTCATTTGGTAGAAATGCTCAAGATAGAAGGCTTAGTGAATGAAGTATAGTATTAATGAAACAATGAAAAATAAAAGATTAGCTTGCTTTGCACAATAAGAACAGAAGGAAAGGTTGGAAACAATGGTCCTTTAATAAGCTAGCATATAATGACTCAGACACACACTCTGCAATGAGTCAGGCTTTCAGAGGTAGCCAGTAAAAGCTGGTCTTGTGAGAAAGGAATTTTTGCAGAACAAGAGCATTCCTCCATGCAGAATATTCCTCCATGCAGAATTCATGCAAGGAGGAAGGAAGGGAGGGAAGGAAGAAAATGCATCAATTTCTAAGGAAATGATGCTACTGATGACTCATGTTTTTCTAATTTGATTAATTGAACTTTAAATGTGAAGACCACTGGTTTTCTCACTTTTCTTCCTCTCACCTAATCAATAATTAACTAAGTCAATCAAATAGGAAGACGGAGTCCATCTCTCCTTGCTCTGGGATCACTGCATGACAACACACGGTTCTGCTGGGAACGAGCAGGGACGTGGCCACCTTGTGCCCCTACCTGTGCTCCAGACCATTCTGATAGGGTCTGCATCTAGGGCTGGCCACACGCGGTGACCAGACAGAGGGAAGGGAAGGATCTCTGCTCAGCCCGGCGTCCGGTCCATGGATTGGGCTTCTGTGCTCAGCCCTAGACCGCTCCCTGACCACACCGCGGCTTCCCGTCTGTGGTAGGTCACTGTCTGCAGCCTCCCGAGCCCCACACCGGCTCGCCCTGCCCCTCGCGGCCACTCTGGTTCCAAAGCGTCAATCCCAGCGCATCACAACCCAGCTCAGAGCAGTCTAAGGAAGGCGCCAGGTAGCTGCCAGCTCCTAAGGATAAGACCCCGAAATGGGGAAAAAGTGAAAACGCGGAGAACATGTTTAGTAGCAGCAATAAAGTCAGACACGCACTGTATTTCCAAGACGTAAAGATAACAGACATTAATTATAGCACAGATGAAATTACTTGGCTTCAGTGACACTGGGATTATTTACCTAAAAGAAAAATTCAGGGGGGCCACGGTGGCTCAGTGGCAGAGTTCTTGCCTGCCATGCCGTAGACCCAGGTTTGATTCCCCGTGCCTGCCCATGTAAAAGAAAAAAAAAAAAATTCAGTCAAGATGACTAGAGATTCTCCTTCTAATTAATAAAACTACATTTTGACTGTTTTTAAAATAATAGAACTTATTCGCAGCAATGTTTACCTGCAGAAGCTAGATTAATTTTCAAATTAATTTTGATTAATCTTATCCTGTCAATGGATATTTGCTTATATATGAGAAATGGACATAAATCAAGTTTTTTTTTATCACTAAAAAGGGTCTCGTTAACTGTGTTATCCTATTTAAATACTTAAATCCCAAAGTACCAAATATGAAGAGATGTACTGGAAAATAACAACAACAAAAAGATAATTAAAGTTTATCTCTTAATTTCTTTGACATCTGAGCTAAATATTTGAATTTGATGTTAATCAAAAGATAACGTAGGAAGGACCACAGTGTCTCAGCAGGTAGAATTCTCACCTGCCATGGTGGGGACCAGGGTTCATTTCCTGGTGCCTGCCCATGCAACAACAAACAACAACAACAATAATAGTAATGTCTATTGCTTCTGAACATCTTGATAATGATTTATGCACAGAATATATACACCAGTATTATTTTACAGAAAATGAAGTTCAACCTATTCTTTTAGATTTAATGGAAACTTCAGAAATATGATGGCAGTTCTGATAAATAATAGTTAATTTGTCACTAACCAAAGAAACGTATTAAATTAAATACAGATACAAGTGGCTGTAGAGAAGGAGAACCCAATTTGCTTAATGGCTCTATATCATATAGAGGTAAAGGCTTATTGATGATTGATGATGAGAAGGATACTTTCATGAAAATAACCCATTAAAAGTGAAAAAAGAATACCATTGATTAATATGTTGAATTACCTGCTTTGCTACTATGAATGGTGTTTTCTTAAATTCTATAGAAGTTGGCAGTTGGGTGATAACTAGATTTATAAAGAATGGCAAGTCCGTCCTTTATTTGGAAGTAGCTTTCAATATGGCATTTTCCCCTGCTCGGTTTACTTTTCTACTTTAGTGTACATCTTTTATTTGTTCTTTTGAATCTTATGAAGATATGTAAATTTATATCCAAAGAGAAAAATATTAATTCTTCTTGAAGAGAATTTGGTTATTTTCTTTTTCTGGGAATGTGAAGTAAGAAGGAATTACAAGCGTGAAATGTCTTTGACGATAATACACTTTCCACTGGGGTTTAGGGGGACCCTTTCCTTCCTTCTAGACCATTATGCAACAAACCTTATGCCTTCCTCAACCTTCTACCATTTTATTCAACTTAGCCTTCCATATCTATGCACTCTTATAATTAAGTATTTTGTTGCATATATCTGTTGATATATTTATCTCTATTAGATTTGGAGATTTGTGTTCCAAAAATTTTTAAAACTGGTTTTACTTCTGAATTTTCTCCCTATGTTTTATTTTATTTAATAATACTTAAAGGTAATTCTTATAATAAAAAGTTTCACAATAAACTAATTAAAATAAAAACAAAGAATGCTTCTCTTTGTTTGAAACAGCACTGTTCAGTAGTTTTACATGTAATGAAAAGCATCTGGGAAGTAATATTTCCAGATGCAAAACATCTGACATTAAAAGCATCATTACATAGAATCTCTTCCTAGGAAGTCTGATGGTAATTCATTAAAATCAGCAATGGAAAATAGTTCAATGTGTTCATCATAGGTTTCCCACATTTGGGGAATGTAATAAAATAAAATGTAATAAGACCCCAGCCCATGCATATCACCTCATGGGTAGAACAGGTCACAGCTTATTACCCCAGATTTTAAACGCTGTGATTTGAAGCTGTATATACACTAGAAAACTATGCTCTTATATCTAATCCATTCATGTAGGTGTAAACCCATGGGAAGTAGGATCTTTTGATGAGGCTACTTCAGGCAAGGTGTGACCCACCTCTTTGATGATGGGGCTTATTTATATTCCTGGAGTGGTTTATAAACAGAATGAATATAGTGAGAGAGAAAGCCATGAAAGCAAGAGACTGAAATCAATGAAATTCCAGAAGGGGAGGAAGAGACCAATAGATGACACTGTATGTTCACCATGTGACTGAGGAGCCAAGGATCAATGGTCGCTGGTCTTTGGGAAGAAAACATCACATTGATGATGACTTGATTTGGACATTTTCCTGGATTCTAACCATGAGTGAATAAATTCTCATTTATTTAATCTGACACATTTCTTTAAGAAGCCTAGGAAACTAAAACAGATTTTGGTACCAGAAGAGTGGGGTGCTGGTATTGAAACCACCCCCCCCCCCCGCAAAATGTGGGAATGGCTTTGGAATTGGGTAATAGATAGAGGCTGGAAAAATTATATGGTGCTTGATAGAAAAGGCCTAGATTGTTTTGAAGAGACTATAGAAATATGGGTGCTAGAGGTACTTCTGTTGAGGCCTTAGAAGAAAATGATAAATGTTGGAAACTGAAAGAAGGATAATCTTTGTTTTAAAGTGCCAAAGTACTTGGCAAGACCGAGTTCTGATGTTGGATAGAAGGCAGAATTTGAAAGCAATGAGATTGGAAATTTTACTGTGGAGATTTAAGTGTAGAATGCAGCCTGGTTTCTCCTAGCAGCTTATAACAAAATGAAAGAGGAAAGGGACAAATGTCCTCAACAAAATACTAGAAAACCAAATCCAACAGCATATTCAAAGAATTATACACCATGATTAAATGGAATCTATCCCTGTAATGCAAGCACACTTTTACATAAAAGAATCAAATGTAATATACCACATTACCAGATAGAAGGAGAAAAAACGGATGATCAGCTCAATTGATGCTGAACAGGCATTTAATAAAATCCAGCACACCTTCATAGTAAAAACACTTAGAAAACTAGGAATAGAAATAAACTTCCTTAATATAGTAAAGGGAACATATGAAAAATCTACAGCTAACATACTACATAATAGTGAAAGAATGAAAGCTTTCCCTCCAAGATGAGGAACAAGATAAAGATTCCTAACATCATCAGTTATTTGACCTTTTATGGAAGTTCTTTGCAGAGCAATTAGTCAAGAAAAAGGAGTAAAAGCCACCCATCTTGGAAACGAAGAAGTGAAACTTTCCTTTTTTGCATATGATGTGATCCCATATACAGAAAATTCTAAAACACTCACAAGGATCCTAGAACTAGTAAGTGAATTCAGCAAAGTGGTGAGGTACAAGCTCAATACTCAAAAATCAGTAGTGTTTCTGTGCACAGACAATGAAAAATCAGAAGAAGAAATCAAGAAAAAAATATTCATTTACAATAGCAAGTAAAAGAACCAAATATCTATGAACAAATTCAATCAAGGATGTACACAGAAAACTACAAAACATCGCTAAAAGAAATCAAAGAAGATCTAAATAAATTGAAGAGACATTTCATAGGTTTGAAGATTAAACATTGTTAAGATGTCACTTTTATCTAACAGAACTTACATATTTAAGACAATCCCAACCAAAATTCCAACAAACTTCTTTGCAGAAATGGAAAGGCCAATTATCAAGTTGATATGGAATAGTAATGGGCCCCATATAGTCAAAGACATCTTGAAAAAGAAGAATGAAGTTGGAGGATTCACATTTCCTGACATTAAAATTTATTACAGAGCTACAGTAATTAAAACAGCATGATAGGGGCAGGGTAATATGGCAGTATAGGGAAATGTGAATTTAGTTAGTCCTCTAGAGCAGCTAATAAATATCCAGGAAGTGTCTGGAACAACTATTTGATGGACATCTGCAACCAGACACACATCGTACATTAGCCTTGAATGGGTGGAAGGGCTGAGATCTTAGCACAGAACTGTAAGTAAAGCCCCCCCCAAATCCGAGGCTGGCGCCCCTCCTCCACTGGCATGGTAGGTTGCTGGAGATACTTCCCTGTGGGAAAAAAGAAGCCCTCTCTACTAGGAGCAAGGGAAGGTAACTCAAGCAAACTCCAGTTGCAATTTTGATTACAAATTTGGGCTACTAAATACAAGCTCCAGGCACATATAAAACCAGAGAAACCAGGAAAGTGTCTTGAGTTCTCTCCTGGCAGAGAGGGGAAGGTGCTGACAAAGAAAAAAAAAAAAAACAGAGATTGCTTTAATCCTAATCCAATCTTGTGGGAGCAACCACTTCTTTTAATCCCTACTCACAAATGTAGGTTGGACTCTTTTGATTAGATTATCTCCATGGAGATGTGAGACACCCAATTATTGGTAGTAACTTTTTAATTAGACGGCGATGTGATTCTATCCACTCCAGTTGGGTCTTGATTAGTGTACTGGAATCCTTTAAAAGAAGAAACATTTTGGAGAGAGTTCTTTTCAAGCCATGAGAACCACAAGAGCCCATGCAGTCAGAGACCTTTGGAGATAAAGAAGGAAAACACCTCTGGGGGAGCTTCATGAAACAAGAAGCCTGGAGAGAAAGCTAGCAGACATCATCATGTGACTTTCCAGCTGAAAGAGAAACCCTGAACTTCATCGGCCTTCTTGAACCAAAGTGTCTTTCCCTGGATGCCTTAGATTGGACATTTCTATATCCTTGTTTTAATTTGGACATTCTCACAGCTTTAAAACTGTAAACTTGCAACTTAAAAAGTTGCCTCTTTTAAAAGCTGTTTCATTTCTGGCATATTGCATTCTGGCAGCTAGCAAACTAGAACAGGGTTGGAGTCAACTGATCTCAGAAGACTGGAAGAGGGCTGTGCCCCAAGAAAAGGGGCACATTAGAACCAGGTACCAACTCCAGCTCTTAACTGGTGAAACTTGGGGGCTGGGGACTGGCTCTGAAAAGGGATTTTGTTTTATTTTATTTTTCTCTCTCTCTTTTATTCTCTTTTCAAAGTTTTCTAAATTAGAGAAAGTTTCAGGCATTTTCAAATGTCAGTACTGACCCAGGCAAGGGTAAAGATAAAAGAGGTCTGAGAGGTAAAGTAACAACTGAAATCAATGAGCTAATTCACTATCTTCCCCAAGAAAAGGGAGGGGAGGGATCAGCTCAAGTAGGGCCCCCTTCAGAGAATTCAGACCCTGGGGCAGGAAATCAGAAACAGCTGAAGCTTGTCTTCCACCTCAACTTCTGTCTCATCCTTACCCCTGGCAGGCTGAGAATTAAAGGCTCCACACCACTTCACAGCAGTGTGGAGCAGAGGGCTGACAATTGCCACCTGCTGGACAAGATACGAAAAACAC
>PVIY010007693.1:6745-81004 GCA_004026745.1 Myrmecophaga tridactyla | reverse complement strand
TTTTTTGCTGGCATCTAGGCATTTATTTACCTTAATTAGTTTATTCTGGAGATTGCTTTCACTTCTTTTACCTAGGGTTTTCTTGCCAGATGAATTTGTTGTCTATCTGTTCTTTGACATTCAGTTCAGTTTTATCTGGACCTCTAGCTTAAGTTTTGTTTAACAGAGCAGAATTTTTCAGTTCTTGTTTTCTTGTTTCTTGCCCGGCTTGTATGGTGCCTTTTTCCCCCCACACTTAGGGGGGTCTACCTAGGTATTATAGACCCTAGCCGGATTTTCCCAGACCAAACTGACCTCCTATCAGGAGGAAAGAGTCGCCTACGTCTGTTTTCCCTGAGAGTGAGACCCAGCAGGCTGAAAGACTTTCTTGTGAAGTCTCTGGGCTCTGTTTTTCTTATCCTGCCCAGTATGTGGTACTTGTCTGCCAACAGGTCCCACCTGCATAAGATGATGTGGTACCTTTAACTTTGGCAGACTCTCCCTGCTGGGGGCATGGTGGAGACAGAGGAGAGGTTGTAGGCTGGTTTTAATTGCTTCACTTTTCCAGACCCTGAGGTCTGAACTCCTTGAGGGAGGGATTCCACCTGAGTTGGGCTTCACCCTTCCCTGAGGAAGGCACAGGCTCCAGACAAGCCCCCAAATGAGCTCGCTTCTGCCTATGCCTGGGGCAGTTGCAGCCTGAGAAGTCTTGCCACTATATCCAAAGGCAGTCAAGCCTTTGTAGAAACACAGTCACAAAAACCTCTGTTTCCTTCTTTTTTTCTTCTTTTTTTCCTCAGCCCTGCCCCCTTGACATTGGGGCAAAAAATGAACAACCTCCACTTTGACCAGGTTCCCCTGAGCTGGGGGTCTATTTTTAGTAGTCAGAATTTGTTAATTAATTCCACAATTGGTGTTTGGTTGGGCTCAGCCCCTGCTGCTGGTAAAGTCTCTTTCCGTTCCCCTCTGGGAAGCAACCTGTGGGGGAGGGGTGCTGGCCACCACGGCTTGGGGAACTCACGGTTCTGGGGGGGCTCGCAGCTGGTCCAGCTGGTCCAGACTGGGGTATGCTGTGTGTCTGGTCACTGACATTGCCCCAGCAGCTGTTCTGTACTGTTTCTGGTTATTTAGTTGTTGTTCTGGAGGACAAACTAAAATAGCAGCTGTTCTGTACTGTTTCTGGTTATTTAGTTGTTGTTCTGGAGGACAAACTAAAATGCGTACATTGTTAAGCCACCATCTTGGCCCAGAAGTCAGTGCAGATTTTTTAATGAATTATTTTTTCATTATAATTTTTTCCTACCATGCAAAATTATAGATGATAACTTCCTGGACTTTAAAAAAATATGAAATGAAATATTTTGATATCTACTTAATTTGCAATAAGGCAATATAACCTAACATCTATAATGCTGTAATTGTCCAAGGTCACCTTATTACCAATTAGGTTTAGGCCTCATATGGCCAGTAAGAAGACATGGTTCTCTTAGGAATAGGAATAAATACAAATGACCTAAAAGAGAATGGTAAGTTTACCTTTTGCGATTGGAATAGACTCATTATACATATGGAAAGTATCTATATAAATAGTGGTCAGGGTAGGCCTCATTAAAGAAGTTTTATTTAAAAGTAAACTATAGGATGAGAAGCAACTAGCTATAGGAAGGTCTGGAGCAGAGCAGTCAGGGCAGGGAGAAAAACATACACAAAGTCCTTAACATATAAGAGTGCTTAATAGAGAAAATCTCATTGCCTGTGGTAGAATAAGAAAGGTGAAGATGAGACAAAAGGATTGGAGTGGCAGACCCTACTGAAATTCAGATATTATGTGAAGAGCATACCATGTCCTTGAAGCTTAAACAGAAGTGACATTCTTCCATTTACATTAAAAATATATATTGTTTTATTGATAAATCTTCACACACATATACAGTCCATGCATGATGTACCATCAGTGGCTCACAGTATCATTACATAGTTGTATATTCATCACCATGATCATTTTTAGAACATTTGCATCACTCCAGAAAAAGAAAGAAAAAATTAAAAATGCATACATCTCATACTCCTTACCCCTCCCTCTCATTGACCACCAATATTTCAATATACCCAATTTTTTTTACCCCTTATCACCTCTATTATTATTATTATTATTTTTTAACTCATTTGTCCATACCCTGTTTAAAAGGTGCATCAGACACAAGGTTTTCACAATCACACAATCACATTGTAAAAGCCATATCCTTATACAACTGTCTTCAAGAGTCTAGTCTACTGGAACACAGCTCAGCAGTTTCAGGTGCTTCCCTCTAGCCACTCCAATACACCATAACTAAAAAGGGGTATCTGTATTATGCATAAGAATAACCTCCCCTCTTTGAAATCTCTCAGTCATTGAAACTTTATTTTGTCCCGTTTCTCTCTTCCACCTTTTGATCAAGAAGTCTTTCTCAACCCCATTTACATTTTAAAGAGATAATTTTGGCTGCTGAGTGGTGACTAGTTATGTGGACAAAGTACCAGGGTTTTCAGTCCACAGGTCATTGCAGTGATCCAGTTAAGCAGTAATGGTGACTGGGAGTAGGGCAATGACACTGGAAGTGGAAATGAGCACATGAAATATGATATCTTTGAGAATTTTATTTATTTATTTATTTATTTACATGGGCAGGCACCGGGAACCGAACCCGGGTCTTCTGGCATTGCAGGCAAGCATTCTTGCCTGCTGAGCCACCATGGCCCGCCCTCCTTGAGAATTTTAATGGCCACAACTTTGATGTGTCTGGGTGGGGAATAAGGGAGATAAAGGATTTAAAGGTAATGCCTGTATTTCATTTTTGAGCAATTACTTGAATAATGATGCCACTTACTGCAATGGGAAAGATTGGGAAAGAATGGACAAGTCTGGAAATGGGAAACACAATAGTAGAGAAAACCTCATTGCCTGTGGTAGGATAAGGAAGGGGAAGATGAGACAAAAGGATTGGAATGGCAGACCCTATTGGAGTTTAGATATTATTAAAGTGCCTAGCACTTTAAATTTGAAGTGCTTCAGAGATATCCTAGAAGAAATCCCAATTATGTAAGATCAGAGCTCCCTGATGAGGTCTGTGTTCAGAATATAAATTAGGGAATTGTCAGTATATGGGTAGTTTTTACAGCCATGATAATAGATGAAGCTTTATAAAGCAAGAGTGATGACATGGAGTTATAAAACTGATACTTGAGGAAATCTAATACTTGTGTATCCAGGGGAAAAAAACGGGCCAAGACTAAGAACGAGCAATCTAAGAGAAGGAGGAGTTGTGATATTAGCAAAATACCTACCTGTTCAATTTTCTCCAACAAGTTGTGATAGTCATGGAAGTCATAGAAGAAGACAGATTGAGTTCAGTTATGGTTATATGATCATTAAATTTTTTAATTCTCATATTTTTTCTAATGTATCCTATTAGTTTGCAAGAATATCTCTGTATTCTCTATTCAATAAAATTTTAAATTGAGTTTGAAAGTGTGGTTTAAGAATGTAAGTTACATCTGGAATACTATAGCAGAGACATTTGTTTATCAGTTTTCAAATGAGATTAGGAGCTGGTCTGTGATTATCCATGTATCTGGATATGGTGTGATGTGTTTCTCAGTGCTCTTTATATGAGATGCCCCAAATATGGATGTTATCCATATCTACATGAAAGTAGATCCATGTTCAGGGGTAAGATGAGGTGCAAGAAAAGCGTGCTTGAATCCAATTCTCAAATAAGCAAATTTTTTGTTCCTATATTTAACTTAATTAACTTTTCAAGATTAACCTATTATAGAGGCCATTGACTTCTTCAGATATATGAATAAGCAGTTTATTATTTCTAGAAAGATAGTAGTCATTATTTTATATTGTATATATAGCAAATAGGTTATCAAAAAGAGATTAGTTAAGGTAACACAGGAAATTGTCAGTGTTTATGAATTATTGGATTAGTAACTAGAAACTAGTTTTCTGTAATTTTTTTTTCCAGTAAGGGAGTCATATAGATAGGATTTTTTATAGTTTAATCAGGATTCACAAAATTGATTTCTGGGTGAACATTTTTGGTACATTTTGGTAAATAACATTTACAGACTACTGAATTTAAAAAATTGGAGTGATTATTTTAACTACTTAAAGGACTAAAGAATAAATAAGAATTAATATTATACTCCAGCTGACAAATGCAGATGCAATATGTTCTAGAGGAAAAGATATTTTAGTACCTAATTGTCTATTGTAGAAAAATTAAATATCTAATATAATTAGCTTATACATCAAACCATCAGATTATCTGGAAATTTACCTAATTATTATAAGACCTTGGTTCTTAAGGACTACAAATGACACAATCTTTTTTCCATCTACAGCATAGCAAGACTTCTTTGTTTCTCATTTAAACATACTTATTTAAAAGTCCAGAATATACCAAAGATACTGAAGTAATACACATTTGAGGCATACTTTTGGAAGTGAAAAGGAGTATGCTTATATTCTATTATCCCAAATCATTTCATGGCTAATTAATATTCTACTTAACTGGCCAGTATCAGGAACTTTTATCTATCTTTTTTTAAATAATTCACTTATAGTGAATAATAAACAATACCATAAAAATAAGATATTAGTTGATTTTATTACATAAGAGACATTGGACTATGAAAGTTATACATACATATATATATATAATAGCATCTCTTCCATTACCACTACCACCATCCCATTTCATTTCTTAACCTCATTTAGAAAACTTCTAAAATTGCTACTGCTTTCACTGTCAATAGTGGAGTTACACTCCAGTTTATTTTCTAAAAATTCTGTGCATACATGATTCTTATCATTCCAGGAAGAAGCTCTACTTCTGATGTACTAGACACACACAAGTCTCCATTCTCTCATCAGACCTTTCTTAACAAAGGGCTTAGTAAATCTATGGGATTTCTGTCCATCAGAGACACACAAGATGAGGATGATTATTTCAAGGACATTTCATCAGATAATAATTCTGGACATGAAGATTCTCAAAATATCTGCTCACCTTACCGGTTCAAAACTAGTGCTACAGAAAGAGAAGTCACCTCTGGCATTGATATACTTCCCAAGAAGAAGATTTGGGCTTCATCCATGGACTTGCTTTGCACAGCTGACAGAGACCTCTCTTCTAGAGAGATTGGCAGGTATCAAAACTGTCTCCCTGAGACAGTAACAGTGCGAACTTCAACTGCTCCTAGAAGAAAGGAGGCAAGATACTCAGATGGAAGCATAGCTTTGGATATCTTTGGCCCTCAGAAAATGGACCCAATTTGTCACACACGAGACTTGCCAACCTCCTTAGCAATATCAAGTGCTTTGGACCGAATCCGAGAGAGACAAACGAAACTTCGTGTTCTGAGAGAAGCCATGAATGTAGAAGGTTAGTAATTATGTGTGCGTTTGAAAGATAATTAAATTGAAATATTTAAAATTGTGTTTTGAAATAAAGAAGGGTTAAATCATTCCACAAGTCTTATTTCCACTGCCAAGACTTTGTACCCAGGTTAAGTAATCTATTACTTCTTCTCTATCAATTTCTCTTCTCCCTTCCACCAAAACCCTAATTAAAGTACACTGCTTCCACAAAGCCATAGCAACTAAACATACTCAAAACCAGCCACTTTATATTCTCTCACTATTTCGGGTAGTGTGTTTTTAGATTGTAAATTTCTCAAGTGCAGGAATCATGTTTTCTTTCTTTTTAATCTTTCACAGGACTATCTAGTGGGAGGTTTCGATAAAAGACTAGTTCATAGAAAGAAGCAGTTAATCCAAATTAACACCTCTAGGGAGGTAGACTAGTGTGTGTTAGTGCAAATTTGGGACAATTCTCCTGAAAGTTATGATTTGTTTGGTCTAGAATGAAGTTTTAAACCTTTATTTTTTATTTATTTTTATTTTTTTGCATGGGCAGGAACCGGGAATCAAACCCAGGTCTCCGACATGGCAGGTGAGAACTCTGCCTGCTGAGCCACCATGGCCCACCCTAAACCTTTATTTTTAAAACCGTTGTACTTAGGTTTATTGGATAAAGACTCAGGAGCCTCAGTTTGAATTAGTCATGCCACTTAATGGCTTTGTGATCTTTAATTTAGCAATTACGCTTGATCTTTCCAAGTCTCAGTTACCCTATCTGTAAAGTGGGCTCAGTAAAAATAGATTAATTAGGTAATCAGTGTAAAGTGATGAATAAATCAAAATTTTATATTATTAATATGAGTCTAAAGATAACTCTTTATAATTAAAAAATTCTTATTATTCTAGGACAAACTGTTTCATGTGCCTGAGTCACACACAAAACTACATTGAATGGAATAAAATGATTCTAGACATATAGATAGAGGCTAACTTTAGTACAGACAGATTAAAGAGAAAGCAAAATTAGAGAATTTTCAAGTTAATACTATATGTTTTTCAAGATTAAAGTTTTATAACTTCCCCTTTCCACCTAGACAAACAATGGAGCCCAGCTGGTAAAGGTAAATTTAAGGTGTTTTCTAGCTCAGACAGAGCAGTAACACAATCAAGGGTCAGATTCATCTTTAAGGTCATGTTCCAACATAATTTTTTTTTATTCATAGATTGCCTTCAAAGTACTGTGCTAAAGGTTTGTTGCACTGTTACTTAAATCATAGTTCTGGAACCAAGCATATCTTTCCATGTTATGCTTTACCTCTAGTGAAAAAAAAAAGCTTTGCAATTTTTTAGAAATTTGGGACTTGCAAGTTAGTAAAGAATTTGAAATTATGGAGGAGACTATTGAATAATATGGGACTTTTATATGACATACATTTCAAAAAACATTAGCTAACGTTATGAAATGGTCATATATAATCTTAATCTGAAAACTTTCAAAGACAAAATAAAAACCTAGAAATTTGTTTTATGTATTTTTTAACTTTTAAACTCTTAAATAATAAAAGTTTGGATTTGTGTCAGCAAAGAGGTAGGTATTTCCTATTCCTTAAAAAAAAAAGTCCTTTCTGAAGCTGTATTTCATGCCTATTTAATGCTACATAATGACTAGCATATGAACAATAATTTAGCCTGGCCCTCTTCTGAACATAAACTTATTATCCTCATGACACATTTATGTAAGGAACTCTTGTCCATTGTGTAAAAAACAAAATCTCGATGATTAAAATAGATCAAACTATGATAGCCCTCAGAATACAGATGGTGAAAAATGCATTCCAACCTATATGACCATCTCTAACAAACTTAAAATGTAAATATTAAAAATCAAATTATACTTCCAATGTTCTTATGTGGGATCTACTTTCAAAAGTTTACTTTTGTTAATATTTCAAAAGTTAGTAGTATGAATTAATGAGGCTTGAAGAAAGATATTTTGTTTTACCTGTTTGAATCCTGTTTTGAGAGTTAAACAGGAAAGAAATCAAATGTTAATAAAAAATACATGTGCTTTATTAAATTGTGCTACAATAATCTAATATTTTTGTTTTTATAGATGACTTTTGTGATTACCTATAAAATGAATGTTAAGCTATATTGTCGTTGATTGCATATGATCCGATTAGAGTGTGAGAGTGTGTGTGTATGCATTTATTTCTACACAAGATTGTGTATTATCTCTGTACAGCCTTATTTGTTCAAAATGACAACAAATTATGAAACATGATTTCCAGTTTTAGACTTGTTAAATTTGTTACAGGAGTAAAAGATTTATTATTAAGAATAAAATACTCTTTGAGTTGTTTGGTACAGGACAATTTCTATTTGAAACTTTTCTATTCTGAAACCTTTTTTGCTGTTAAAGAATTTTCAAAAGCAATTGCTCCTACCTGAAACCTATTCATTTCTTTCTAGAGTATACTTTACAACAAAGTTAATAAAAAATACACTTGAAAATGTTGGTTTATTTTAGAAATATTTACACCACTTTAAATAAACCTACATTATTACATAACAAATAGAGTATGTTTAGTTTAGACTAAAAACATTATTCAAAAGGAATGTTTGAGGTATGGAATTCAAAAGCAATAAATTTTAATTATTTAGTTGAGTAACCTGCTGGTTTTATGTTATATGTCTTTTTCTAAATGTGAGGCAATTTATTTTAGCTGTACAAATAAAAGTGCAGATTGTATATACTAGTATACAAAGGAGAAAAATAATAGATATCTCACTTAATTTTCATAAAAGCAGGTTCCACAGATCCCTTTTATATGCGATAGCAAGCAAAACATTGGATGTTACTAGTATACACATTTTATTGTATGTATTTCTTATTTTAAAAATAAATTTTAAAACATTTTGAAATATTAATAAAATTGTTCAAATTTTGTGATTGTAATATTTGGTAGTTTTTACTGGCTACCCGTAATTTTAGAATTAGAAGGGGCTTAGAGGGCAGGCCATGGTGGCTCAGCAGGCAGAGTTCTCGCCTGCCATGCCAGGTTCGATTCCTGGTGCCTGCCCATGCAAAAAAGAAAAAAGAAAAAAAAGAAGGGGCTTAGAGAATTTATCCAGACATGCTCTTGGGCTTGTGATCATGTAACTAGTTAATGGTAAAGTTTCCAGCATGATTAGATTTCCAGAGTTCCAGTCTAAGAATTTCCCACTACATGTTTCTATTTTTTTTTTTCAGAGATACGTTCAAGTACCATTAGGCTAATAAAACAATATGAAGAAAATTGCTGAATTTCAGTTGTACTTTTGAATGTGCAAGGAGGGTTACTGAACTAATAGGAAAGGCACTTTTCTCCTTCAACCCCAGATGCGTAGCTCTTTCCTTAACCTGGTCCCATCCTCTTGAAAGCAGCCTTTACCTGGGTCACCTCGTCAGCATCTCCCAGCTGATAGCAACAAGCAGCTAATTGGCATAGGGGAGGCTAGACCTTAAAATTAGGGAATTTAGAACTGGAAGGAACTCTGGATACCATCTAAACCAAACGTCTCATTTTGAGAGGTCCAGAGGTTTGCCAAAGGAGATGCATCATTCATAATTCATAACAGAGGTATATTTAGAAGCCAGGTCTTTTGGGACACAGAATAAAACTTTTCCACTATGCCGTCCTGATTCCAAGTGAAGACCAGAACCGTGGCAGGTACATTGTGGGAATTTTTTACTGCCTCAGAAGTTGATATTCACCTAACTGCAGCAGCCCCTTAAGTGTCTTCTTAATAAGATTCTATAATATTTTAGTATAGAAAAAAAAAAAAGATAGTATTATGACAGAAAGACTTTCTGCAGTAAACCATGCTAGCCAGGTTTTAAGATGGAGCTCTTATGTCACGTACTCTATGTGGTAGATAGTGTTTTAGTGGGGTTCTACTATAGTACTTTAGGGCAGTTGCCCTGCAGTTGATGAAATAAGAAAGGAGCAAACTGTCAAAAAGCAGTAATCAAAAAGCTCTAATTATTTTGAGAACGTTTGGAACTAAAATGATTCTGAGAAAGAAACTTAGTTGAAGTTTGAAAATTATAAATAGAAGATTACAATGACTGTAATTATTAAGTTAACACTTAATCTTTCATATCATTCTCCAGATAAATAAAACTGTAGGAAGGGGACAGGAAGAAAAATAACTTTGTTTTCTCTTGTAGAAATTACTTTAAAAATTTGATGCCACTCTTTCTTTTTGTTCTTTTAATTTGACTTCTTCCACCTCAATTTAGGATTATACTATTCTACTCTTATCCTTTTTCCTCATTCTCAGTATCTTCTTTTCTACTTTTATTTCCATCTAAATATCTGAGAATTTGTCTGCTTTCTAATAGAAGAATCTGACAAATGTCTTCTCTCTTTCTTCTGATATAATTGCCATGCACACCCTATTCATAACTCTGTGGGTTGGCAGTTAATTCTTGATTATGAGGGATTGACTTGGAGCCAGGACTCCGAGTATAGTATGAGCAAGACTCCCACACCCTGGGGGGGGATCACGGATAGCATTTCACTTCCACCTGCTGAAAAGCCCCTGCATTCTGTGCAACACTGGGAGGGAAAGTATGAAGAACAGATAAAGTAGAATTCCATAAAAATAGTTGTGACTAAATATTTCTTTATTTAAAGAGCTTTATGTCAGTCTACTTCACATCAAAATTAAAATATTGCTTCCTTCTTTCTAATGTTGTGACATCTAGTCCTAGCCCAGTTTCGCTGTTCTGTGCTTACTCTTTGAATGCAGCTTTAAACTCTGCTGCCTGGTGTGCAAATAGAATATGTAAATGTTCAAGTATGAGAGCCCTTTCTTGTTACTGAGGAACCTTAATGTTCCATTTCCATCAGAAGATTGAATTTGAAAATTTATACATTTTCATGGTTAAATTTAAGAAAAGCAAGAGGGTGAATCTAGAAAGATTCAAGTTCATCATGCAGGAATATACGATATTTCTTACGGATATTTTGTGAAGGGAAGTAATTTTTATTTCAAAATGTATCTCTCTTTTTTAAAGTCCCAAACAGGGAAAGATGAACTGTTTGAATTTTTATTTCTTCACCCATTTCTATTTGAGTAGCTAAATTAGTCAGTCCATCAATCATCTAATATGGTCAGGTTGTTATTTGGATTATTTCATGAATTGAAATAAATAATTTTAACAATTGGTTCCTACTTTATCTATATCAATTCCACAAAAATAAATATGAATAAGCAGAGATTTGATGTGATATTGGTTAAATATCATGCACTTTAGGTATTAATGCATTTTACCTAATGCTTTATTAGGCTCAATTTTTATACTGCTATGATGCAAATGTTTTTCATATCTCTGAAGACTATATCTTAATCAGTCTGTAGTGCTTCTTATGTTTGCAGGACTGGATTTTAAAGAGACTATCAATAGAATTTCTTCAATGAATTGATGTTCTGAATCATGGACAATAGAATGAATATTAGTTTAATTGATGTTTTTCCTATCCTTTTTCCTTTTCTCCCTTCTTTCCTTCCTTGAGAAAGAATCCAGGACTGATATTTACTTGTGCCTGTTAACCATAATCAGATATATAGGAAACCAGTTTTAATCCTTCCATTGTTTATGATATGTTGGTCAAGTTATAGTTTTTATCTCTTATTTTTAATAAGTTTAGGAGTACAATATATAAAGGGCCTTTCATAGAATACTAAGAAAAAGTATATTTAAACATATGGAAGAGGAAAAATGGATGAAAGAAAATCCATCTTAATGCTAATGATATCAAACATTGCAGCAGTTAAGAGACATCAGAAATGCCAAAGATGGTATGATATTTAGATTTTTATATGCCTGGAGGCTAAGGGCTCAACCAGCCGGAGGTTTTGATTTCTTTTTTTACCACCACATTTGTTCTTGTCATCTTAGCATTTCAGAATGTGAGCAATATGTTGTTCTTTTATTTACTTAATAAACATTTACATCTACTTCTCTTTTGTTTTATCCAACTGGAAAAATATATAATTGCGTTTTTTTTAAACACGAAGAAAAATTAAACATGAAACCAATACAAACTTTCCAGTTTATATATTCATACATAACATATTACTGATTTTTGAGTCCTTGGAAATCATGGCTGCTTTTTGGAAATCAGAGATCAAGTTCAAATTTCCCTCATATCATTGTTGACCCAGTTTGTCTTTGACATAGCCACCTTCTGAGAAGCATAGCTTGATATGTCTTAAGAAAGATTTTAAATGGATCTTATTAGCAGTATATATAATCTTCCATTTTATATTTCCACACCTTTTGTTAATGCTGTTCTTTTCCTTACGACTCTAAGCTTTTAGGCATTGACTAAAAGGCTGATGGCCTCTGTTTTGCAGTGAGTTTACCTGTTTTGAGGAGGTTTTCTCTCCTAGACCTCAAAATCTGGTATTAATAAACTGAGTGTTATTAAAAAACTTAATATACACAATGGTTCCATTTCAGATATGGGATATAACAATATTCTCTAAGGAATTATATGTATAATGAGGAGAAACCCCATCTCCTCTATTTTGTCCACTCTGAAAGTGAAATCATATACTTGTCAGTAATAACTTGAACAGTCAGCAGCAGATGCAGTCAATTTCCTGTAGAACTCTGTACTGCTTGAGAAAATGGAGACAGTGAAGTCATGACAACAGAAGGTCCTAAAAAAGTGGTACAGCTACCCAAGTTGTGGTCTAGAGATATAGCTGCTACATTATGCACAACAACCACAGAGGGAACTGGAGACTTTTTTTTTTTTTTTTTTGGCCATTCCTGCATTGCACAAATTTTATATCTATAAAGTGATTTATGGTTTATGGAGTATTTTTTTCCCCATATATCGTCTCATTTATACATGTTCATACTTCCATGGGCTGTGTTCCTCTGGATTTGAAATTGTATTCAGCACATATAGCTATCAAGGGATTTTAGAACATAATCTATTGATTTCAGCTTAGTCTGCAATGGGTTCTAGTAAACTAGATGCATACATGATACAACCTCTAATCTATAGAAGTTAATCTCCAGAAAAGAAAATATAGGCCAAAGACTTAATAAAATATTAAACTTAATATAATATTATTACTTTTGTTTCTCTGTTTATTTAAAAATTAAAATATATTAGGGCCCATATCCCTAAAAATACATTTTAGGGTCTATTCATGTGTGTGTATGTTTGCATGTATGTTTTTATAGTTCTGAGCTACAAAGGTAGTCATTTTGCATGTCTCTCTTTGAGACATGTATCTATAATTTGAGTCACATATTAAAGGTAAAGAGATTTCAAGCTAAAAGTGTTTAATTCCTGCTGCTGCAATTAGCTGAGTCTCACTGCCTATATATTATTTGTATGGGCATGAATATGTGTCATTTGTAGATGGTGTTTTTAGATTACATATTCTGCTGGCTTACATTCATTTTAATGTGAAGATGGTAGATTTGAAACAATTCATCTGAAATTTTTTTTCTTTTTGTTGTAAAAAATAACGTATATACAAGATCAATAAAATGTCAACGCACACCACAATACTTAGTTATAGAACATTTTGGAGTTTGGTATGGGTTACAGTTCTACAATTTTAGGTTTTTCCTTCTAACTACTCTAAGACACTGGAGACTGAAAGAAATATCAATATAGTGATTCTGCAATCATATTCATTTGTTAAATCCTACCTTTTCTTTTATAACTCTACCTTCTCCATTGATCTTTCTCCCAATCTTTAGGGATATTTGAACTATGGCCATTCTGACTTTTTCATGGAAAGAAAGGGCTATAGATGTTATGGGACCGGGGGATGAATCTAGTCAGTTTCCTGGAGGGGCTGTCCCCTCTAGGTTTCAGGACTTATCTGGCTTGGGAACCCATCTGGAGATAATAATTAACCCAGAATAATGTATACATTTCATAATCTGTCTGACCTCCTAAGCATTTATATTATTGTCTGCATAATCATATGCTACAATTTTATATATTTAAAGTGTTAAATGGCTTAAGTCTAAGTGGAAATCGTGACTCTTAGTTGTCAGGAACTTAAGACAAAACTCTCTAGCCCATTAAAAAGTTGCCTTTTACGATTACTATATAAATGGAGTCAATAGGATATGAGTTGGGATGAATTTTGTTCAGAGGATCAGATGACAGTTAAAGGATTATAGAGTATTTGTCAGGTTTTTTACCTTAAATTCTGAAAGAAAAAAAAGGCATACATTTATTTTGGCAAAATAGTACTATAATTAAAAGACATCTTCCATTTTCACAGTATTTATGATTAGAGAATATCTGCAACTAGAATTCTATCCAACTGTAATTTTTTTAGCCTTACTCTTACTGCCTGTTCTTTTAATTTTCTCATCACTATTCTATAAAATGATTGAGGTAAAATATATACATAAATGTTTTATGTGCTTTATACATATATATATATATTTTTTTCTTTGTATGCTGTATGGTGGGGGTCATATTTCATTCCTTTTCCATGTGAGTATCCCCTTTGCAGCACCATTTGTTGAATTTTTGTTTGGTTTGTCGTTTGTTTGTTTTTTGGGGTTTTGTTTTTTGGGAAGTGCATAGGCTGGGAATCGATCCCAGGTCTCCCACATGGCAGGCAAGAATTCTACCAGTGAATTACCCTTGCACCCCACCCCATATATATATTTACAAGAATAATTTGATGGTTTCTTTTTTGGTGATATGTGCCCAGGTTAATTTTACCTTCTCATTTGTTCTTTTGTACTCATGTTTGTTTCTAATACTAAGATTATTTCCTAAAACTGCTTTTCCACATCTGAAAACTAACTGCTCATAAGAAGTCAAAAGAAGGAAATTGTCTAACAAAATGAGGATTAATTGTGACCCTAAATGGACCCAAATACCTTGATTTGTACATTATAGGCTTCATTTAAATATTTACTAACTGAGAAAAGAAGCTTGCAAAGCAATAAATTAGATACTGAGTCTGATTTTATTCCACAAAAGGCAAATAAATTCAGTTGTGCTGTCTCTCATAAAGGTGTACACTTAAAATTTTGCCCTCACAGTCTTAAAATTGCAATGAAGGTAGCGTTTTATAAAATGTGCGTTTTATAAAATGCATATTGGAACATCCTTACAAGGTCCATTGCTCATGGCTCAATAATTTTGACATTCAGAAAACTTTGTAAGGTTCTGTAAATATTTAAAGGAATCTCTTTGATTTACAGAAATAGTCTGGTTAATTCTAGTTAAATTAACAGTCACCAGGTTTTGTTGATGCTGGAAGATGGGCACATAAGGATTCGTTGTACTGTTTTTATGTCTGTCTGAAAATTTTCACAATAAAAAGTTTTTTGTTTTTCAATAAGCTGGTTAATACCATATTCCTGGGATCTGAATCAGTTTGAAGTGCTGGGATTGTACATTCAAATATAGATAGGAAGCATATTTGTGGTGTCTGGATCCTCCAAAAACAAAAGTTATTAATAATATTAGGACACCACATGGAAAATAAGTTATTACCTTTCTTCTGCAGACCAGAACAGAGGAAGAAAGCTACGCCCTGACTGGTCAGTGTCTGGATACCTTCATATAGGTTATCTCAAAAAGCCAAGAAGTGTTCCTATCCAAATGATTTTTAAGCATGGAAAATGTACTTCTCTCCATATACTAAAGCAAGATGCTCTGGGTAAAAGATGAATAATTTTATAAAAATTTCTGAAAGGTTAAATTTATATAATTCGAAAATGGAAAACCCATGCTTATAAGAGCTAGCCTTTCATGTAGTCTGAGTAGTAAATTTTTATTAAAATCTTTCATCTAAACTTAACCTTCTTATAAGAATCAATATTGGCTAAGAACTTTAATCTGATTATATTCCATTACATGAAAAAGATCATAGTTAACAAGACTTTTAAAAATATACTCCAGAATGTAAACGCTCATAAAAAATTATTCCTACCTCAATTGACATAGATTCTCCCACCCTCTCCCCAGTCTTAGAAAATAAAAAAGAAGCCTTCCTATTCCTGAGAATCATGCCATGCAAATCATCCTGTTCACATTTCTAGAGCATCAGTGCTCTATTATAATAAAGCAGTATAAAGTCATAAGGCAATTCCCCCACCCTCACCTCCTGCCAAGCATGGTACTGAAACAGACCAATAGTTCATTAAGTGGAAGATGATTTGTTATATTTTCATGAGGGTTGAATTTACTTGTCATTTAAGGTATTAAAACCATATTGTGGGTGGACAACAGTGGCTCAGTGGTTGAATTCTCACCTGCCATGCCGGAGACCCAGATTCAATTCCCAGTGCCTGCCCGTGCAAAAAAAATAAAACATATTCCCTCAGTAAATTGGGGGCCTATCTTTGGCCTTGTTGGTTTTACTGGCTGATATGTTACAAAACTGAATTTGTAATTTGGGTAAGTTTCTTTGAGAAAATACCTCAAAAACTTAGCATGAGTGTTCTATAACAATGAAACAGAGTATTCTTGTGCGCTTTGAAAATAGCTGTTCTTTCTGAATAACCATTTAATTTATGTATAGTACACTATATCCATTAAATTTAGAGTGGTATTAAATAAAACTCTCATTTGAAACCTTACACAATCCTTTCAAATCACATTTATATTGAACCAGAGGACTAAAAAATATATATTTTATAATCTTACCATGAGACTTCCCTGCAATAGAAAGGATTCATTTAGAAAATATTACTGATAATTATTTTGATTTTCAATTCTAAAACTCTTCGCATTAATTATGGTATTACTTAATACTCATGCCCACTATTTGCAAAACTGTATACAGGAGTCTGCTTTATGGCTACTTCTTCAGGTGAAGTTTGTCATAGGAACAATTCACAACTTTCTTTCCATCATGTCCATGGCCAGTCATCTGTCTTTCTTCTCTTCTTGTTTATTTAAAGCTTCATCTCAGCATGACTCCTATCTATATTCCAGTATAACATCCTAATCCTTCCAACCCATTATACCTATCCTGGTTTCATGAGGCTGGTTCCGATAGTGCTATTTAACTAGTTCATTTGTGCATTCATTCCTTTTTCATTTAACTATATTGATTCCTTCTAGCACAGAGAGTAAATTATTGAATGAATTCCCTATTCTCAAATATGCAGAGTAGTGAAAAAGAAACCCTCACCTACTTTGATCATCTGCTGCCATACATAAACCATGTCACACCTCATACTAGGTCTACTTTCACTCAAGAAAAAGCCACAAAACCATGCCGACTGTTCCTCTGCACTAAAATTCATACTTTATAGCCTTATCTAAACCCTCATGACTATATAAAGCTCTCTTGTGGTTTTTGCTAGCTTTTATCATATTCTTCATAGCAGCATTTCCAGAGTTTCTTTACTCTTATCGAACTCCTAGCCCCACTTATGCTTCTATTTCTCTGGCTCCCAGGAAGTGATTCACCTTTTATTACCAGGATTCATCTTTTATTACAAAGATGCTCTGTATCTTCATCCTTTCTCTCTTCTGTCATTTCTTTCCCTTGAGAAGAGAAAGTTCTTTCCTGCCAAACTAATCATTCCGTATTTGTTTTTTTTCATCTCCTCCTGTTTCCTTCAGCACATTTTCCTTCAGTTTTTCCCTGCTTTCACTTGCAACTTCAATCTGTCCTATTCTACAGGCTTATTATCCACTGCCAAAAAGTATGCTCAGATATTCCTCTATGTCAAAAAAAAAAGACATCAATAATTCTCAAAGTATTTTCTCTTTTTTTCTTTTCTCAGATCCTCAATTTCTTGAAAGAGTAGTGTATACTCCTTTTCTTCAACTTTCTTGCTATTTCCTTCTTTAACCTCTGATTTTTCTGTGCAATGAAAATAGTTTCTTAAAGGTTGTCAGCAAACCTCGGTACAACAATTACATTCATTCATTAATTCATTCACATTCACTCAGATATCTATTCTGTGCTTTCTATGCACCAGGCACTTGCTAGATAATAAAGGTACATCTAAAATATCAAAAATCCATTTTGTCAGAGAGCTTATAATTTACATAAGAGAAACAAGTACAGAAGTATTAGGTAGTGAAGATTCACAATTGGGTAATCATAAGGTGATACGAAAGTAAGAAAAGCCATATTTAACTCAACCCTTAGGTGATCAAGAAAGCTTTAGTGAAGAAAGTGAGGCCTCTCTTGATGGAAAAAGGTACTCAGGTAAACAATAGGGGAAACAGCATTCTCAACAGGGATTATCTTTTCAGGAAGGAACCCAAAAGCTTTTTGTTTTTCATTATCCATAAAGTCAGTCAGAGTAGAGTATACAGTTTGTTTGGGGAAGTGGCTAGTGATGAGGTCTTGGAATGGGGTTTTACCTGGATCAAGTATTAAAACTTATATTTAAATTTTGGTGTACGTTTGAGGAATGAGGAGAGACAGGACTATACTTTCCACCAGATTCTTGCAATTTAATCTGTGCCTTCAAAATATGAAGAGCCACTACTATAAATGTAGTCAGGAGCTAAGCAAAGGAGTTTTAAAATTTTATCTGTACGATTCTAGTATGAAGGAATTTTAGATATATAGTGACATGTTTCAGACTTTCATCTCTGGAAAGTTCACTCTCAGTAGTGTGAGTTCTATTGTGAGAGAAGCAAGACAGCAGAAAGGAGAATCAGTGACAAATGCCAGGCACAAGATTAATAGGGTCAGAAATATTTAGAAGAAAGGATTTAGATTTTAGTCCAGATTTATTGTCCAGGGCCAAGCCTCCCTGTACAGAGGACACTCTGCATGACTGACCCTGTATGGTACCTCCACCATTACCCTGCCCCGATGCTTACTTTTATCTCGTTCTAGCGGAACTGAACTGCGTCTTGTGTTTTTGAATATTTATGCACTTGCCTTATCTTATTCTCCATTTCAAATTCTTTTCCCTTAGGGCTTTGCCCTCAGATTTTTCATCTATTAAAGCACATAACAGAGAATTATACATAGTAAGCATTCAAAAACTAACTGTTGATGATGCTTATATAGCATCCACTGTCTAAGAACTTTGCATATATGAATTCATTTAATGCTCACAACCCTATAAAATATGCCCTATTATACCCACTGCACAGCTGAAGAAAATGAGTCACTGGGAAGTTAAATGACAGTCCTAAAGTAACATCAAGTGGTGGAGCTGAGATTCAAAACCAGCCAGACTGGTTCAAGAGTCCATATTCTTAGCCCATACGCCAAACAGTCTCAAAACTGGAATTACGTTATTTAATACAATTCAACTGACAAATTTAAAGCAATATATAACATTTTCTAACCTCACAAGATTAGATGGAATATTTTATTTTACTTTTGTGAAGAAGTAAGCAAATGAGCTTGCTTTTTGTTTTTGTTTTAATTCTTTTAGAACCAATTCGAAGATATAAAACTTACCACAGTGATATCTTTAGTGCATCCAGTGAAAGTCCATCTATTATTTCCTCTGATTCAGATTTCAGACAAGGTAAGAGGCATCTGAAACAAACAAAATATTGTTTTTAAGAAGCTACAATTGTTCTTTTTGATAGTGTTGAGATATGTTATCAAAAGACTGATTCTATATAAAATATTTAAATTACTAAAAGCTGCCAGTTACTCATTTTAGCAATATGACAGGAGCTAAATAGCAGCTTCATCAATTATTCAGACATTTTCATCATAGAAGATATATTCATTGTCTTCAAACATAACATAAACATTAGTGAATGAACTTGGAGTATTTTGGTTGGTAACAGAGACCATCAGGAGATAGAAATAGGGTAGATATTGGGTAATTTATGCTGAAGGGATACAGATTGTGCAACAGGACTGGTTGAAAAAATTCAGAAATGGATAATCTAGGAATGCCTAAAGTATATAATGATAGTGATAAAATGTACAAATTTAAAAATGTTTTTGCATGAGGGAGAACAAAGGAATGTCCATACTGCGGGGTGTTGAAAATAGATCGTAATTAATATTTTAAAACTTTAACTTATGTGTGAGACTAAGGCAAAAAATGTATATTTGATACAAAATTTATATTTTGACTAGTGCATTTCCTAATATAACTTATGTGGACAGCTTGACTGAACACCATAAGTACATGGAACCTTGAATAGGGCATGAAATTTTGTAGGGTTGTCCAGAGTGATGTTCCCAATAAATCCCAGAGTGATTTGAACAGTGAATAAAAAAGTATTTGCAAAGTCCCCTTGGGGGAACAGTGAGAAAGGGGGGAAATTCAACTTGCCCAAGTGGAGAATTCCTGATGTTTTCACAAGCAGTGGGGACAACCAAAGCAATAGGCAGAGCCCTCAATCTGGAGGGGTTATTCATATGAAACTTAACCCCGCAAAAGATAGGCTAAGCCTACTTAAAATTAGGCCTAAGAGTCACCCCCAGAGAACCTCTTTTGTTGCTCAGATGTGGCCTCTCTCTCTCAGCCAACACGACAAGCAAACTCATTGCCCTCTCCCTCTCTACATGGGACATGATTTCCCAGAGGTGTGGACCTTCCTGGCAACATGGGACAGAAATCCTAGAATGAGCTGGGACCCAGCATCAAGGGATTGAGAAAAACTTCTTGACCAAAAGGGTAAAGAGTGAAATGAGACTAAGTGTCAATGGCTGAGAGATTCCAAAGAGAGTCAAGAGGTTATCTGGAGGTTATTCTTACACATTATATAGATATCACCTTTTTCATTAAGGTGTAATGGAGAGGCTGGAGGGAACTGCCTGAAAATGTAGAGCTGCGTTCCAGTAGCCATGTTTCGTGAATATGATTGTGAAATGATATAGCTTTCACAGTGTGACTGTGTGAATGTGAAAACCTTGTGTCTGATGTTCCTTTTATCTACCTTATCAACAGATGAATAAAACATATGGATTAAAAATAAATAAATAATGGGGGGAACAAATAAATTTAGTAGATTGAAATGCTAGTGATCAATGAAAGGGAGGGGTAAGGGGCATGGTATGTATGAATTTTTTTCTGTTTTCTTTTTATTTCTTTTTCTGAATTGATACAAATGTTCTAAGAAATGATCATGAGGATGATATGCAACTATGTGGTGATATTGTGAGTTATTGATTATATATCAAGAATGGAATGTTCATATGGTAAGAATGTTTGTGTTTGTATGTTATTATGTTTAATTAATTAATTAATTAAAATAAATAAATAAAAATACCATGGCTTACCTCAAAAAAAAGTTTATTGATATTACCCAGTTAACTTGGCTATATAAATATGATTTGTAAAAATCATGCATCTGCTTATTGCTTGTGTTTTAAATGAAATGCATTTTGTATTTATAACACCTGTGCCATTATTCTTTTTTGGTTCTCAATCAGCGAGAAGAAGTGAAGCTTCAAAGAGAATTGAAGCCAGTAGTGGTGTCCCAGGGGCAGGTGAAACCCCAAGTCAAGGCCAGTCACAAAGAACAAGGCAAGTAATAAAAAAGTAATGTAATAATATATTTCCAGTGACAGACTCTAGGAGAGTTTTTCTTTATTCTCTTTCCTCTATTTTCTTTTCCCTATTTCTTAGCTCCCCTTCTCTTTAAGTTCTCACATGTTCATTCAATTATGTGAAAGGTATTTTAGTAGTTTGAGTTTTAGTTATTGAAATCTTTTAAAATCAGTACTGGCTCTGATTATTTTTTAAATTGTCAATGGATATAAAATAGCCGTTAAATTAACCGTTAGGAAGGTGAAGGATGGTATTAAAGATCTGTGAGAGGACAGTGTAAAGCTTGATTATTACAAGAATAATAGCTCTTTGCAAAGGTCAGAGCATGGCCTCAGCCACAGGCTTTCAGTGAGTATTATATTTTGAATGAATAATGAGTAGGCTACTACTAAGTAACCTGTTATGTAAAAAGTTAATTATTCCCCACATCTTTCATGACTTAAAAGAAGTTACTTGTTTGTTTGTTTTTTAAGACCAGTTTCAACTGTTTAAAGTGTATTTTCATACTGAAACACTTAGCTTTCTTTACAAGATGTTAGATATTATTCTTGTGCCACCTTAGGATGGTGGTATTAAAGCTGTGTGTTTATTTACTTTGTTAAACCTAAAAGGTCTCAAGTCAATAGCGAATATATTAATGTGTATCCTTTTCATTTGTTCAAAAACAAAAGCCTGCTAATCCTATGACTTGATCTAAATTTTGTAGTATGATATTAGAGAACCAGGGGTGACTTCAGAAATTATTGCAAAAAACAAAAGAATCCTTTTAAATTTGATATCTCAGTTCATTTAATCCAATTGTCAACATATATGAAAGAATCATTTAGAGATTAACAACAATTTTCCCCTAACTGTTTCACACCTCAAAGTTATTAATAAACCTGGATGTTAGATTAGATCAGACAGATTTTCCAAATTTTGTTACATATTACTCCAAGAAATAAATTATATTGCTCTAAATTTATTCTTTAATTAATGTTTCAGTTTTTATTAAATTTATTTCTTTTTCTCTATTGTGCCTTTTAAAATAGTCCAGGGTGTTTCTTCCTAAATTAAGGAAAGCTCTAATAAGCTTTTATTTACCTAAAGAAGTACTAAAATAAACATTTTATATTGCTGTCATTTTGTGATAACACCATTTTGGTAACTGGGAACAAAAAGGTAATAGACAAAAATGAAACGTGCTTGATACTATGGTTTTCTTAGTGAAACAGAAGTATTTCGGGATGAAGACATTATTGAATTGCACTAAGCTCAGTGTTGAATTGAAGGAGAATTTTAAACAAGTATCACTCTTCTCTGTGTATCTAATTGAGAAAACTTATGAATAGTTAATATAACGCCCATTTTAGTTTAATGGAAAGCAGGAGCAGAGAGAACAACCAACAGAATTGTTGGGAAGTGTCTTAACAACTGATTTTAAAAGATGCTCCTCTAAACAAAATTCAATCATTTTTTTGTGAGCCTTAATTCAGTTTCTTGGCAAGAAAGTTAAAAAATGTCAAGATTATGGAGAATCTTAGTTTTGATTATTTCCAGGTTTTGTTTAAGGAAACATTAACAGAAAGGTCACCTTAGGTCATCAAATCCATGTTTTAGGGATGAACTATCATTTTTTCAGAGTTCCTGGAGAAAACAAAAAACTTTTCATATTCACAGCATCTGAGCAAGAAATAGGTTATTGATGAAAGGAAAAATATTTCAGTGAGAAATGGGTTGTTAGGTGTGTGTGTGTATGTATGTGTTATTTTTAATGTAAGATGCTAAATTCTACTTCTTTTAGATCAGTCCTCTCTCCTTTTTTCTACTACCCATGGAAATACACATTAACTAAAATATTGTCTAAATACCATATCTGAATGCAGATTTTCTGAATGTATAAAAAAAAATTCAGAAAAAAACAATCAGGAGGTCCAGTTTTGTTCTTTAGATCACATATTTGTGAGAGCTATAAATAAGGATATATTTATACATGTTGCAGGCATCTTTATATAAAAATTTCCATTCCCTTTAGCTAGAACAAAATGGCAAAATAGATCCAAACAGTGCCATTGATTTGGATCATAGCGGGTGACTGGAAGATTAACAGGAAGTTATGAGTCAGTTGTAGCAGAATGAGTAATTTTAGATTCTGAGCTGTCAAAAATGTCTTTCAGTAACCAAAAAGGATATTCAAAGCTGTTTTCCAAAAAGCATCTGTAAACCTTTTTAATGTGCTAACTTTTGAAGTGCACTTTATACATAGTATGTTCCCACTACTTCTGCGCCTGTCTGCGTGATGAAATAACCATTTTTTTCTGACTCAAAACAACCTATTTGTTCATTCCCAAATGATTCAGACCCTCAGGGGATGGAGGAATTGTTTGTTTTGTTTTTGTTATTTTTACCTCTCAAGCCATTCAATCCTTAAAGGGATTTCTACCAGATACTGTTTTGGGAGAGATAAAATGATAATCAGCTATTTTTGCTACCTGTTAGTAATTCTAGTGTAAAATAATTTGAGCAAGAGGACTAATATATTTGATTTAAAAAATACAAGTTTGACATAAAATATATGGATGCAAACTTTCTTATCTTTGACTCCCATTGGAAGAGGGTGATCTAAAATTATATTCAGTCATTCTTCAAAGGATATTCATTGAGCACCTACCACATACCAGCAACTTTTACGCACTGTAGATAGAGGCATACATAAGATAGAGAAGTCCCTCAAGGAGCTTTGTAAAGATGAGAGATAACCAATAAACAAGAAAAAAAATAAGCAACACGATGTCAGGTAGTAATGGTGTTTTGAAGACAAAGCAGGTTAAGGTGATAAGTTGTGTAGGACTGTGATGTCCTATTTTTATTTTACATAGATAGGGTGATTAGAGAAGGCCTCCCTCAAGGTGAGATATTGGAACTGAAAATTGAAATAGAGGGAGTGGACCATGTAGATATCAGGAGGAAGACGGTGCCACACAAAGTGAACCACAAATACAGAGGCCTGAGGTGTGGAAGATAGATTCCTCTTAGAGGAATAGTGAGAACGGCAGTGTGGCTGGAGCAGAACAAGTGAAGGTCAGAGTGGATGGGAACTAGGTAGGCAGTACCCAGGTCACATGTCCTGGAAGGTAACCGGACGCACCTGCCTGTGGAAGAGAACCAGAGGTAACCAGGGCTCGAATCATGTCAGGCCACAGAAGCTAAGTGCTGAGCACTTTGAATGTTGTTCTAAATCCCATCGGAGAATTAAAAGCACCGGAGAGCCATAATCTAATTAGAAGGAAAATGAAATGGAACCTAGAAAGGGATGTAGACTCAAAAGAGAATTTTTTTTCTAGTTAGGAAATATTACAGCATGTTTGTATACTACTAAGAATAACTTAGTGTACTAGGTTATTGATGTAGGAGAGAGGATAATTGCACAAGCAAAGTCTTTAGAAAAAGGGGAGGAGAGGAATCCACACATAAGTAGACGTTTTGGCCTTATATAGGAGTATAGGCGATTCATCCATTGTAACAGGAGAGAAGGCAGTATGTGTGGGTATAGGTTTGGAAAGTGTGGTAGAGGAAGGGTGAGGAGGCTATTTCCTGATTGCTTCTTATTTCACCAAAAAAGAAAAAAAAAAGAATCATCAGTTGAAGGAGGAAAAGGAAGACAGTATTGGAAATTGAAAAGAGAGGGGAAAAAAGATATAAAATAGTTTTCTCAGAAAGTGAGTTGCCAGGCAGTGCTGAATACCCAATGAGATCAGTTAGTTTGGTTCTGCAGTTTCTCATGAGAGTTGAGGTTGTGTGCAAAGAAGCGATTTTAATGATGTGCCTTGGAATCAATACAATGTAAGGGCAAGAGAGGGGTAGGTAAGAGAGAGAAAGTGGTAGGATCAATAGTTTAAACGTCTTCATAGGATCAATAAATTATATGAGTGAAGGTATTAGAGGAAATGAGCCAGGAAAAATAGATTACATAGAGAAAGTATTGAAGAATAAAAATAGGAGATTTTGGAGATGGTACGTTTATTGTTAATAGCCTGTATGATCATGGGAGTAAATTGCTGGCTGAGGTGGAGAGGAGACCAGAGTATGAAAGAATCCTCTGTCTATATATCACCACCAAGAATGATGATGAGAAGTGGTAGAGAAAAAGACTGAAAATCAGCCACTTAGATCTTTAATAACCAGCATGACCATAATATCATAATATCTAGAACAATGTGGAGTGATTTATGGGATATACATTAGGGGAGCTGGCGATTGCTGGAGGGGAGAGGCCAACAATGGTCTGAAAGCTAAAATAAGAATTTAAGAAGAATGTCCAACCTCCAGGCCAAGTGGCTCAAAATTGTAAGAATAAAACAGCCCCTGCTTCAGGGAGCTGCAGGGAAAGTAGTCTTCAGAGGGCAGCTAAAATATTCAGAGAAGAGGAGGAGAGTATAGTAGGGCTACCCACTGTGATTTTTTTTCTGATTAGCTTAAATAACTCTTGCTTTTTTCTTCTCAATATAGCAGACAATATGAAGTACCCCTTGAAGGCAATTTAATTAATCAAGAAATCATGTTAAAACGGCAAGAAGAAGAAATGATGCAGCTACAAGCCAGAATGGCCCTTAGGCAGTCTCGGTTGAGCCTATATCCAGGAGACACAATCAAAACTTCCATGCTTGACATCACCCGGGATCCCTTAAGAGAAATGGCACTAGAAACAGCTATGTCCCAAAGAAAACTAAGGGTAAGTTGATTATTAAGTTATTGCATCTAAACTTGTCCTTACAGGTAATGAAGTGAGGTACTTTATTGAATCATTATAGTATCCTAAATTTGCCTGGAGATGAAATCAAAATCCCATGTTAGTTTTCCATTGGGGTTAGATATCTTGTTGGTTGGTGTTAAAATAAATATCAAACTATTTTCATTATTTCATTCTAAAGTAACATTACATGGATAAACTATCTTAACTATATTTTTGATCCTCAAAGTCAGCTGACTTTATTCAATATTGTTGGAGATTATTTTTTAACATCAAGAAATTTGACCCCACAAACCAAGAAGATCAGGAATAGGGATCTTCAAGTTTGTTTCAGAACCTCAAGAATGTTATCCAGTTCATTCCATCTTTCTTCTCTGCCATTCTCAGAACTTTGGCAATAATTCACTTAGTCAAAAGATGACTGCGTTAGCCTCCAGGATCACACTGCCATGCTACAGCATCTTGTGGGGAATTTGTAAATGTTAGATTCTTCTCGTGAGTTTTTATATTTTTCAGCATTTTACCTTAAATATATTTTTATATAAATAGCCTCAAAATGTACGTATTGTGTCATAATCTCTTTCTTCCTGTGAAATTTCTTGAACATTTTACCACTTCTATGTACTGATTATAAAATACTCCATTATGTAAATTTACCATGTTCTATAATTTATTTAATCAGTTTTTGATTATTGGGCATTTAAAAATGTTTCTAATGTATTTTTGCTGTTTTTACTATTATAAGCAATATCCTGATGAAAATCCCTATAGTTAAATCTTTGTAGATCAATTCCTTATAGTGGAATAACTGAGGTAAAGACAAACACAATTTAAGATCCTTAGTACATATTGTCAAATTGCCCTTTAGAAACTTTGTACCAATTTAGGCTTCCTATTATAATGTTTGTTTCCCCTATTCTTACCAACTCTGGATGTAATCATTGTTATTTAGCATCACTAATTAGATAGGTGGGATAGTATCTCATTTGTATTTTTTTTTTTTTTTTTGGTTCATGATCTGGCATTCAAACCTGGGTCTCTCACATGGAAGGCGAGCATTCTGCCACTGAACTACCCATGCACCCCTCATTTGTAATATTATCTTAAAAATAATACTTCCAAAACAAAATAAATATTAATAAAAGTGACAAAAAGTTACTTTTTCCTTTTTGGTTCTGTACTAAGAAAGTAAGTTATCCTATTCTGTTTTATTTTCTGTTGTTTGTTTCAAAGAATTATCTTAAAAGTTTATTTTTAATTACCCTCAAATAAGATATTGGAATTAAAATTTCCGTTATAGTATTTTAAGGAAACATATTTAAGAAAACATTATTAGGTGGTAAAAATTGCATTGAACTACAAAGTGGAAGATTAGAATTCTATGCTGGTCTCTTATTTGACTTTATGTAAAATATTAAAACTCATTGTGCTAATTTTTAAAATTTTTACATTTTAAAATGTGAAGTTGTGCTATGATTCATGGCACTTCCCAATTTTGGGATTCGTGGCACTGCCCAATTTATTGGAAGTTATTATATTCCAGTAAAGTATAACAAAACTTTATATTAAGTGAAAAGGAAGACACTCAATAAGGGTTCATCAATTTATCATTATAACCACTGCATGGAACCTTTGTAGAATTTTTTTTTAACTTTTTTTTTATTGTAAATACAACATATATACAAAAAAGCAATAGATTTCCAAGTACATTTTTACGAGTACTTATAGAACAAATTTTAAAGTTGGTATGGATTACAGTTCCACAATTTTTCATCTTTTCTTCTAGCTGCTCCAAGACACCAAAGACCAACAAAGATATCAATATAATGATTCAACGGTCATATTCATTTGTTAAATCCTATCTTCTCTATTAAAAACTTCTCTTTAAATAACATGTATACATAAAAGCAATCAATTTCAGAGTACATCACAACAATTATTGGAGAACAGAGTTTAGAGTTTGATATGGGTTACAGTTCCACAATTTTAGGTTTTTATTTCTAGCTGCTCTAAGGTACTTGAAGCTAAAAGAAATATCAGTATAATGATTCAGCAATCATACTGATTTGTTAAACCCTACCTTCTCTATATAACTCCACCATCACCTTTGATCTTTCTCCCATTCTTTAGGGGTATTTGGGCTATGCCTATTCTAACTTTTTCATGTTGGAAAGGGCTGTCGATAATATGGGGTAGGGGGATGGAACTCGTTGATGTTCTGGACAAGCTGGCCCCTCTGCATTTCAGGACTTATCTGTTCCAGGGACCCATCTGGAGGTTGCAGGTTTTGGAGAGTTCTCCTAATGCATGGAACCTTTGTAGAATCCTATATAATACCCTAGGTGTTCTTTAAGATTGGCAGGAATGGTTTTGGTTGGGGTTTGGCAAGTTATGGTAGGTAGCAATATCTAACTGAAGTTTGTATAAGAGTGACCTCCAGAGTAGCCTCTTGACCCTATTTGAACTCTCTTAGCCACTGATACCTTATCTATTCCACTTCTTTTCCCCCTTTTGGTCTCCCTCCATGCTGCCAGGGAGATTTTCACCCTAGATTCTTATGTCCCACATAGGGGGAAGGGCAATGATTTCACTTGCAGAGTTGGGCTTAGAGAGAGTGAGGCGGCATCTGAGCAACAAAAGAGGTCCTCCAGAAGTAACTCTTAGGCATGCCTATAGGTAGGCTCAGCTTCTCTGCTGCATACATAAACTTCACAATAGCAAGCCTCAATATAAATGGCTTGGCCTATTGATTGGGTGTCCCTAATGTTTTACACAGTATCAGGGGTTTCCCCAGTGGTAGTTTTAATAGTTTCATATTTGTTCTCCCATCCCTCAAGGGGCTTTGCCAATGCTTTTTTTTTTTTTTCAACTTTTTTATTGTATAGTAGGACATATATACAAAGCAAAAAAATAAAACAGCAGTTTTCAAAGCACTCTTCAACAAGTGGTTACAGGACACATCCCAGAGTCTGTCATGGGCTCCCATACGATCTTCTCATATTTTTCCTTCTAGCTGCTCCAGAATAGGCTAGAGGGCTTAAATACTTTTTTTATCATCACAATCGACTTTTTTTCCTCCTTTTTTGGTGAAAAATAACATATACATAAAAAAACTATACATTTCAAAGCACAGCACCACAATTAGTTGTAGAACATATTTCAGACTTTGACATGGGTTACAATTTCACAATTTTAGGTTTTTACTTCTAACTACTCTGAAATACTGGAGACTAAAAGAGATATCAATTTAATGATTCAGCATTCGTATTCATTTGTTAAATGCTATCTTCTCTGTATAACTCCACTATCACCTTTGATCTTTCCATCCCTCTCTTTAGGGGTGTTTGGGATATGGGAATTCTAAATTTTTCATATTGGAAGCATCTGTCACTAATATGGGGTAGGGAGATGGAACTATCTGATGTTCTGGAGAGGCTGGGCTAGGTTTCAGGACTTATCTGGACCAGGGACCCATCTGGAGGTTGTAGGTTTCTGGAAAGTTACTCTACTGCATAAAACCCTTGTGGAATCTTATAAATTGCCCTAGGTGTTCTTTAGGATTGGCTGGAATGGTCCTGGTTGGGGGTTGGCAGGTTATAATAAGTAGCAAGGTCTATCTGAAGCTTGCATAAGAGCAACCTCCAGAGTAGCCTCCCGACTGTATTTGAACTCTCTCTGCCAGTGATATTTTATTAATTATACCTCTTTTCCCCCTTTTGGTCAGGATAGAATTGTTGATCCCACAGTGCCAGGTTCAAATTCACCCCTGGGAGTCATGTCCCACGTTGCCAGGGGGACTTTCACCCCTGGATGTTTTGTCCCATGTAGCGGGGAGGGCAATGATTTCACTTGCAGAGTTGGGCTTAGAGAGACTGAGGCCACAACTAAGCAACAGAACAGATCCTCCAGAAGTAACTCTTAGGCATGCCTATAGGTAGTTTAAGCTTCTTCACTACCTATGTAAGCTTCACAAGAGTAAGTCTCATGATTTAGGGCATGTCCTATTAATTTGGGTGTCCCTAAATTTGACACAGTATCTGGGGATTCCTGATGGTAAGGTTTAATACTTCTATATTCTTCTCCCATCTCTCAGGGAACTTTGCCAATACTTTTGATTATCTGCTTAATATACTCTGGGATGTAGCCAGGCATTACAATACTCTATACAGGATTAAAAGACCTCTTTCTTATTCTGGACTGCCTGTGTTTGGATTGTTAAAAGTGATCTATCCAGGCAGAATGAGTTATATTTTGTCCTATAGAAAATTTAGATTCTAGTCAAAATAAACCTTTCTTCCTTTGGTCTCAAAGATTAGATGAGATTAGGTATAATGTCTTCCTTATACCTTGTAGTAGTTAGGTTCGGGTGTCAACTTGGCCAGGTGATGGTACCTAGTTCTGTTGCTGTGGATTTGTATTATTAGCTTATGAAACTCATCTATGGCTGATTACATCTGCAATCTCTAAGGGGAGTGCCTTCCTCAATGAGTGATGTTTAATTAATTCATGAGAAGCTTAAAAGAGAGAGCTCAATGCAGCACAGCCCAAGCAGCTCAGCATACCTCATCTCAGCACTTGCAGCTCAACCCAGACCTTTGGAGATGCAGAAAGGAATAAACCTGGGAAAGCTATTGTAACCCAGAAGCCTGGAGAGAAGGCCAGCAGAGATTGCCTTGTGCTTTCCCGTGTAAGAGAGAACCTCAAATGAAAGTTAGCTGCCTTTCCTCTGAAGAACTATATGTTTTTAACTAAATAAATCCCCTTTTATTAAATGCCTGTCCATCCCTGGTATGTTGTGTTCTGGCAGCTTTGGCGGACTAGTACACCCGTGTGTTCTGAATTACCTTAATCCCAACCTGATCAGCTTTGTTCTTATCTTTAAATACCAATTTATACATGTATTAAACCTCCCAAGAAGGTTATATTTTTAAGACTGAAAAAGAATACTAGTATTTGGATGAATAGTTTCACAACTAAATTAATACTTTTCCTAAAACATAAAATTTTATTTAATTCTATATTCCTTTTTGGTGCAAGCAAATTAACTTGTTCATACCCAATTGCCCTAGTTAATTTATTAGATTTAATGTTTCCTGTAGCAGCAGACCATTTTCGTTTTTCCAACTCTATTTCTATTCTTTTTTTAAACGTGTTTATTGGTTCGTTGAGTATTAACAAACTTAATATCAAACTTATACTTAAATGGTATTTGTCACATGTTCCACACTTGATTAATTGGGTAGAACTCCCATACCAGGCAACCAAATGAGCTGAATACAAAGAAGAATCCAACAAGAACAAAGTAGATCCTACTTTCCCCATCTGCTAAGTCCCTAAATTATTTTATTGCCTTTGGAAAGAATGCAGGTCAAAGAGTATATGATACTGTATACTATACCCAGTCATCACTCTTTAGAACAAAAAAGTATAGTGTCAGAGTCCCTAAAACATGATTGCATATGGATATTTGCATTTTGTAGTCACAAGGTAGACACTGTTCTTTAACTATGATTTAGGACAAATTATATACCACTCTCTGAAACAATGAGATTCTATTTAATTACTTTAGACTTTAGCAATTTTAAAGTAAATCAGTATTTGAGTTTGATAACCCTATGTTACTTCTACTTTTTTTTTTCTTTTTTTGAGACTTTGAGTCTCTCTGGAAGCCAAAAGAGTATCAAAGAAGACATTATATTTGACCTCACTGGTAGAAAATGAAACTTAGGCAAAACTTCTGCTGAGGCTTAGTAAAAGGAACATTCCATTCCTGTTCTTGTTATACTCCACTGTACTTCTTCATTAAAGTTTCCACATTGTTTCAGATCACGTACTTCTGATTGGTGGTTTTATATGAAGTGTAATATTACTACGTATTTTCCTCTTGAGGAAAGAGCTAGAATAAATGGCAAAAAAAAAACAAAACTATTGATTTTACTTATGTGATTTACAGAATTTCTTTGGCCCTGAGTTTGTGAAAATGACGATTGAGCCATTTATATCTTTGGATTTGCCTCGGTCTATCCTTGTAAGTAAGAAAACCGATCTGTATCACTTTAAAAATATAATTTAAGTAGTGATTTTTTTTAAAAAGCACATTAAAATGTTTGTAATGTTTACTTTAACAAAATGGCATTCATTTATTTTAGACCAAGAAAGGGAAGAATGAAGATAACCGAAGAAAAGTAAACATAATGCTTCTGAGTGGGCAGAGATTGGAACTGAACTGTGACACCAAAACTATATGTAAAGATGTGTTTGATATGATTGTGGCTCATATTGGCTTAGTGGAACATCATTTGTTTGCCTTAGCTACCCTCAAAGGTAATAAGAGATTTTAAATTCCAGGTAGACTTTGGAAACTCTGCAACAGGCAGACTTCCTCTACCTATTAGAATGCCTCATCTGGTTTTGGAAAATATTAACTAAATGAACAAGTCAGCATGAGAAGTAAAAGATGAACTGTGAATTGCATTCCCTCTCCCAATGAGGTATATTGTTTTATAGGTATATTTAATAGCTGTTTTTTGAGGGAATCTTCTGTACCTCACTATGAAGGATTTTCTTTGGACTTAGCTATATAAAAATATATTTAATTACTGTATTTTAAGACCTGTATATATATTAATTGCCTACATACCACTCTAGAAATCAGTATCCTGCTAATATGATAATAAACATGTTACAGAGGACCTATTCCTGAAATTCCATAGCAACTTCCTCAACCTATTATTGTAGAACCACAGTGTTTTTTTTGTTAAATGTTATCAGTGGATGACTAAAATAAGTCATTTCACTTATTTTTTTTAAGCATTACATGTATGAACGCTGTGAGGTTCATAAACCACCTGTTGGTTTCAACTCCACTAGACGCTTCTCCTGTTTGTCAGTTAGACTTAATATAGCTAAGAAACCTTCTGGAGTTGATCTTCTTACTTTACCACATCATTATACTTATAAATTACTATTCAGAATGTCATATTTGTGTTTACCTAGAAGTTTAATTTTTAAAGTTTAGACAACCAAGTATTATAAATGACAATCGAATGAAATGATCCTTCAACTCTATGAGATCATGATGTCTTCTTTACCATAAATGTTATATTTACTTCAATATAATTTATTGAATTTTTGTACTTTAAAAGTTGATAATTCATTTTGTAGAGTTATCTAATAAATGTTCAATTAGTGCCTACTAATATTCTGTTACTTTACTAATTTCAATTTTAGACTAATCAGGTAATATAATCTACATAAAGATAATTAATCAGAATTTCTGTTTATCGATAATACATCTAATTTCCTAACCATTCTGAATAAATTGGATTTTATTGAATAATGCTTTTATTTGGAGATAGTCAATAACTATTAATTAATGACATTAAAAAGAAAAATGATACCTGTTAGTCCTTCAGCTGGTAACTCAATAACAAAAATAATAATAATAGCTAATATTTACTGAATGCTTAATATGTGCCAGCTGCTTTACCAAGAGTTTTATATACGTTATGTCATTTGAACCTCACAGCAACCCTGTAAAACAAGAATTAGCACTATCCTGACTTTACAAACAAGAAAATTTGTGTCTAGAAAGGTCAGAGATCTTATTTGTTGTCAGGCAGATGGTAAATGATGTGGCCAGGAGTTGAATCCAGGTCCGTCTGCCTTCAGAGCCCCCATTCTTAAAGACTCAGCCTTTTTCACTCCCTTCCATGTGCAATGCCTAAGATTCCCTGTCGTACTTAGCAGTCTTCTTTTATTTTTGTATGATACTATTTTGTGCAAATCTGATGAAAAATTAAGAAATCAGAAGAAAAACATAAAGTACTTTTCATTATCTGAATTTTTCTCTTTCTGTTTTAGATAATGAATACTTCTTTGTTGATCCTGATTTAAAATTAACCAAAGTAGCCCCAGAGGGATGGAAAGAAGAACCAAAGAAAAAGAGCAAAGCTACTGTTAATTTTACTTTGTTTTTCCGAATTAAATTTTTCATGGATGATGTTAGTCTAATACAGTAAGTGCCAAAGAGTTTCTATTTTGCTTTTTTTAGCCCCTGTTCCTTTAACCCTTCAGCTTACTTACTGATACTGAATTGTTTCATTCAGATTAACTTGAGACTTCATAATAACCATCTTAAAATCTAAACCTATATGCCTATAGTGAAAATCACCCCAAGGTTCAAGATCCAAGTTTAGATGGTTTATGTGTGTGTTTATTTATTCAGGCATACTCTGACCTGTCATCAGTATTATCTTCAGCTGCGGAAAGATATCTTAGAAGAGCGCATGCACTGTGATGACGAGACTTCCTTATTACTAGCATCCTTGGCTCTCCAGGCTGAGTATGGAGATTATCAACCAGAGGTAGAACTCCCCCCCCCCCCCCGCCTGCAGGATCACTTTTGTATTGATGTCCTTATTCTTAGCATAATTAAGGTCTAAACCCTGTTGAGGTGTTTGATGCTTAGATCTGCAGATATTTGAGGCTAGTTTGTTGTCACAAGTTCCCCATATATTTTGGTTTTATAAAACCACCCAAATTGATTTTGATATATTGTTTTTCTGCTTTAAAATAATTCTACCTGGGACTTAAGGAATGTCTGGTATTTACCTCTTTTTCTCCCAAGTTCTAACTCATGGAGTCTAGACACAAAGGTTTCCCAGCCAAAAATGGATCAAAGATGTCTTCTATCTACTATATTATCCATGCAGCGATAGACCAAGAGTCTAGCAAATCTCACTGTATGGAGAACAGACATGCAAGACAAGATGTTTCTGTATGTAAACTGATCTAAGAGGAAGCAAGGGCCCAAAGACTTTGCCTCTCATGAGCAACATCTTTTTTGACATTAACCCTTATTGTGAAATGAGGCCTTTGAATGCCAGGCTCTCCTCAACTTTGACAATCATAAACTGATTCTATATCATTGAAAAAAAAGTAGACTGATGCAGTTCCTCGAAAACACACTCCTCAGAAATAGAAGTATCTTGAGAAAGGCAAGAACGTAAAGATCAGAGAAAGAAGGTTCATTCCTCTATAAGGCAAACTGGATTAATTATAGAAATATTCTCCTTTCTAGGTTCATGGTGTGTCTTATTTTAGACTGGAGCATTATTTGCCCGCCAGAGTGATGGAGAAACTTGATCTGTCCTATATTAAAGAAGAGTTACCAAAATTGCATAACACCTATGTGGGAGCTTCTGAAAAAGAGACAGAGTTAGAATTTTTAAAGGTAAGCTCACAAGATTACAAACAATAAACCTTGTATCTTTCAAAGTAAGCAAGATGCGCTGGGGAGTACACACCTAAAATCTCAGGTGCATGTATAACTGATATATTATCTCATCTCATTTATTCCTGACTAATGCTCTGATGTTTTAATTCCCATTTTGTAACAAAGAAAACTGAGGCTCAAAGAGGAAATGTACTTTCCCAAAGTCTTATAGTTAGCATGTGGTAAAAACTACTATTTGAACCTAGATTATCTATCTGCATATCAATGGCACGGTTTTATCCAATCCATATTCTTGAAATCAAGACACATTATAAGAGAAGAAACAATTGAGTTACAAAAGGCAAGTTCATACTGATTTTAGAATTGTTTTATTTCCTAAAAGGTTAAAATTTTAATTACATCCTTTATAAAATGTTCGTCCCATTCAATGCCAACTATTTTGCATAGGGATAGGGGGTCAGAAAAACTGGCTTATGGTTCCAGTTCTGCCACCAGCTTCCTTTACAACCTCAGATAAATAACAGGGCAATATAAATATGAAAATATAAGATGGTGTCCTACTGAAAAGAGAAACCTTTCAGAACGTTCTCCTGCTTCAGCTTCCTAGGATGTAACAGTATGCCTTCCATTTGCTGCTCCATACTGAAAGGAGCCAAGTTTCCCTGCCCAATAAAAATCTATGAAGGGGTTTCATTCACAGACTTAAACCACCTTTTATCTAGGATTCATGGTAAGAAAGGCAAGGTTGTTGGTTTTGTTTAAACTGAGTCTACATTTAAAGAGAATAGATTACATAGTTATATTTTTACATTGTATACTTGTAGGAAGTAAATATCCCATAAATAAATAAATAAGTTAATTAATAAAGCTAAAAGGCTGATTGGCACCGTTGAAAGAATATACAAGGGAATTTGCAGTCAGACAGTCTTACATTTGAATTCTTTTTTCAGCTAGCTGTTTGACCTTGGGTACTTAACCTCTCTGGGCTTCATTATTTTCCCTGTGAAATAGCATACCTAATGCATAGTAGGTTGCCTTATTCCTCCCTGAAATGAATCCTGTGACCCCTTTTTGTTCTTTAGCTTTAACATCTTCTAACCTAGCACATATTTTAAATCTCATTAATACTCCCTTCTAAAGTTAAACTTCTTCTGCTCTATAATTATATATATTGCCTTTGAAAAACTTCTGTATCTTTTTTTTTGTAAATCACCTTTATTCTTTATTGAGGTATAACTTACAGTAAAATTCACCACTTTTAAGTCTTCAATGATTTTTGACAAACGTATACAATTTAGCACCTACCTCTACGATCATGATAAAGAACATGGTTCAGTGAACTACGACCCACCTATTTTATAAACTTTTATTGAAACTTGGCCATGTTTAGTTGTTTACATTTTATGTATAACTGCTTTGACACTACAACAGCAAAGTTGAGTCTGACAGAGATCATACGACCCAGAGAGCCTGAAATATTTACTATTTGGCCCTTTCCAGGAAAAACTTAACAACCTCTGATGTAGCAAATTTCTACCACCCCAAAAAGTTCCCTCATGTCCCTTTACAGTCAATCCCCTAACCTTGCCCTCGGTCCCTGGAAGCTACTGACGTGCTTTCTATTACCATAGTTATGTCTTTCCTAGAATTTCATATTAAGAATCATATAGTATGTAGTTTTTTATTTCTTTCACTGAGAATAATACTTTTGAGATTCATCTATTATATGGATTGTACGAGTAGTTTCTTCCTCTGTTCATTGCTAAGTATTTTCCATTTTGTGGCTATACAACATTTATTCTTTCATTAGTTGATAGATGTAAGCCTTTATAAGCATTCACATACTCATTTTTTCCATGACAATCATTTAAACAAATTTTTAATGCAATTTTATTGAGATGCATTCACAACTCATACTCATTTTTGTATAAACATGTTTTTACTTCTCCTGAGTAAATACTTATGAGTAAGATTTCCAAATCCTATAGTATATGCAGGTTTAACTTTATAAGAAATTTCCAAACTATTTCCCCAAGAGGTTGTTCACTTTTATATTGTTAAAGTCCTACTTGTATGGGAATTCCAGTTTTCCACATTCTTACAAAAAAAAAAGACTTAGTTATTTTCAGTCGTTTTAATTTTAGCCATTATATGGTTATGGTGTTAATTTACATTTCCCTAATTACAGTTTATGTTGAGCATCTATTTTAATGTGCTTATTTGCCATTCATATGTCTTGTTTTTAGAAGTATCTAGTAAAATCTTTTAACCATTATAGTTTGTCTTTTTAATTTTAGCCGTTCCATAAGTGAGTGGTGATATAGTTATAAGTATTTATTTGTATTTTCCTAATTGCTGTTTACATTGAGCATCTTTACATTAGAACTGTCTAACAAAATCTTTGACTATTTTCTTATCTGTTTATTTTTCTCCTTATTGTTCAATGTAAATATTCTTCATATGTTTGGGTACAATTCCTTTATCAGCTATATATTTTATGTATATTTATCTCCCAGTCTGTGACTTGTCTTTACATTTTCTTAACAGTATCTTTTGAAGGGCAAAACTTTTTAATGTCAATGAAGTTATGGTTTACTAATTTTTTCTTCTGTGGTTCATGCTTGTTATATCCCATCTAAGAAATCTTTGCCTAACCCAAAGATTTTCTCCTCTGTTTTCATCCAGAAATTTTATAATTTAAGTTCTTATATTTAGGTCTGTGATCCATTTTAGGTTAATTTGCACACATCAGATGAGGTATCTGTCGAGATCCCATTTTTTGGCATATACATATCTTCCCAGCAAAATTTGTTGAAGAACTACCCTTCCCACAATAAATTATGTTGGTAGAACTTATTTATGTGTATGTCACCTTTTACCCAAGTTCATTGCTATGGTGTGGTATTGTTCCAATAGGTTTGCCAAAGACTGACAGAATATGGAGTTCATCTTCACCGGGTGCACCCTGAGAAAAAGTCACAAACAGGGATTTTGCTTGGAGTCTGTTCTAAAGGTGTCCTTGTTTTTGAGGTTCACAATGGAGTTCGCACATTGGTCCTTCGCTTTCCATGGAGGGAAACCAAGAAGATTTCTTTTTCTGTATGTCCATTTCAATCTCTTCTTTGGATTATATTTTAAAGTGGGTGTTTTGTCAATTTCAAATGTAACATATTCATTGACTTTCCATAAGTAGCGTTTTGACCCTACCATTGAGTAGGGGGTAAAATGTCTTAAAATTATTTAACACTTTCTTCTTAGTTATAGATATGTTACTAAGACTTTGCTTGTTTCTAGTTTTCTCAGGAGGTGATTTTAAAAAGGCTATTTTACATTCTGCTGGTTATATGCTCAATTAACTTCAGTTAAATTGCAACCAAGTTGTCATCTCTGTTACTTCTAGGTTAGTAACTCCTCACATGAGGCATTCCACACCTCCTAGGTAATGATCCCACCTATGTAAGATAGATAAATATCCTAATTGCAGTGAACCTTGTCTAGCTCAATAGTAGATTCCTTACACCTACTACATTTGAATCTCAGTGGCCCAGAGAGTTCTTGTATTTTACAAAATAATCCCAGGACTTTTTGCTGTTTTAGATTTCAGTTTATATTATCAATGGGGATAAAATTAGAAATGTGATGTTTGAAAATCATTTGCTTATGGAAAACAGTGCGCTATAAAGGCTTATTTGATTTTGAACATAGTTGGGGTATCTAAACAGGGAAGCATCGCTGGTATGTTGTAGAGGTGAATCAAAAGTTTGTTCTTTTATTTCCTAATGCTATTCAGAGCCTACTCATACTGTCAATTCATATTGTGACTGAAATAGGGTCTCTCCAGAATAGTGTTTATAAGGATATCAAGGTCCTGGCTGATTCTGAAAATCTTCAACCTAGAAGATCTATGAGATCAATTGTAGATCTACAGATTTAAGCTCATTGGTTTCCTGTGAAATCCAGAGGTACTACTAAGATTACCATATTATGTGTCATTCTTCAGGAAAACTAAGAACCACCCACACTTATTTTCCCCTGACTTTCAAGATGGAGACATTATCTGGGATTAATTTACCTTCTGTAGTGGAATTGCTGGTTGAGCAAATGTCCTGGAAGAAACCTTAGGTTAACACAACACAAATGCAGTTTATACCAGTTTTGAGAAGACAAGAATTCAGATAAGATTCTCGTACTGCATTTAGCTCTGTCGTTGCCAGCCAGCCCTGCCACATATAAATCTAGGTCTCCCATCTATCTCATTTTTAAAGATCTCCAGTAATAGACCATATTTCCATGCAAACTGTTTTCGTGTTTAACAATACTCATTTATCCTGAAATTCTCTCTCTAACACAGATTTATCTTTTTAATCCCTCCTTTTTTTCCTTCTACTAACTTCTGAGGAGACAGAGAAATCATTTTTCAGCCTCCTTACCTCTCATAACTCAGTTACCTTGGGCACATTTCTTGCCCAGTCTACTAGTTAACACTTAAAGAGAATCAAATATTCTTATAATTTGTTTGAAACTTGTTCATCTTCCTTAGATCTTTAATCATCTCTAATATCATCTTTCATAATTATTGCACATCTCTAACCTATCTCTTTTGCAATTTTTTTTGCACGTGACTTACCCCTATCTCCTGCTTTGGGGCTGTTTTATTATAGATACCAGTTCTGTAGCTCTTTTAACTGATATTCTAAGGAGAGGCAATCTTTCAAATTAATGCTGCACTCAGTGAAAAAGCTTTACAACTGTGGAGTTCATTGTCTTTGTTATTACTTGACAGTGGTTAATTTGTGTGCTTATTAGGAAAAAAATACCACTGGTAATCAAGATACTGATTTGGTGCTATACATCTTTAACTCATTTCTAACTTTGTTTCCTTATTTAGCAAAGGGAGAAATCTTTGTTTCCTTATTTAACAAAGGGAAAAGAGGTTTAATCCCAGAGATTTCATTGGCAACATTATCTAGCTGGCACTTAATAATGTTTTTGTTTGTTTGATTTTGGTGTATGGGCCAGAATCGAACCTGGGTCTCCGGCATGGCAGGCGTGCATTCTACCATTAAACCACCCAATAATGTTTTGTTTTTATTACATTATTGTATTTAATTTTAAAGCTGGATTTGTTTATGACAAGGTTAAGGTTTACAGTTGTGTTGCCATTTCCTTGAGTGAATTACATAAGAAAAAATCAATTAAAATTAATAAATAAGCAAGAACAAAAATTATGAATATGGCACTTGTGTGACTGAAGTTTAGACAATACTCATATCTTTTGTGAATTTAAAAATCTGAACTTTTCTATGCCTATTTTGGCACTTGAAATAAAGGCAAGGACATGAAGAAGAGAGAAAATTTTGCACAGTAATGAGGAGCTAGAAGAGAATCTAACCAGACCCAAGAAAATCTCCAGTAACATTAGTCTTAGACACCTGGTATATTGAATACTAGTCTTTCAAGGCATCTGGACCACCTGCAAGCCTCAGCACTTAAGTCACAATTCATTTTGGGATACCCTCTTACATAAAAGGTGTTGCCTTTCAAGAAACATCAGGGGAAAAAATTAATTTGTGTTTCTCCTCCTTTCCCTGTAAGTGTTGAGACTCACTGTCTCTCAATACTGATGTGTATCATCTCTCAACCCATCTGAGATGTGTTATCCAGTCCCCCTCTATTTGCCCATTTTCTTCTACTGCCCACAGTAGAAGGCGATATCGCAGCCTTCATGCCACCAAATTTCTACTTGACTGAATCACATCTATCATTACGTAGTAATGAAATAATTCTTGTTAAACTTCCATTTCTTTACCCAAGAGAGTAAAACAAATATTTCTTGTTACTTTTTCAAACAGTGTTGGCACTGGTAAAAACATCACAGTGCCCCCACAGAGCATACTAGCCTTAAAGGAAACCGTATTTCCCTTGCTGATGGCTGGTGTATGGTCTGCTTTAGTCTACAATTTCTGAAAGTGGCAAATATATTGATTTCAATTATTTGTTGAATTGTGATAATACAGGAATATGTTTTTCTATATTTATATTAAATATAGGTAAAGAAATGGTAATGCCTAAAAATGTGAACTATAAATAACATATATACTTATTAAAACGTGCGGAATTTGGTCATGCAGGAAATATCATAGGGAAGCATCCTAATTATTAATACTCCTGATTAATATTATAGAAAAAGAAAGTCACATTGCAGAATACATCCGATGGAATAAAACATGCCTTCCAGACAGACAACAGTAAGGTATGTCAGTACCTGCTGCATCTCTGCTCTTGCCAGCATAAGTTCCAGCTGCAGATGAGAGCAAGACAGAGCAACCAAGATGCCCAAGATATTGGTAAGGAGAAACAGACTATTTCATATGATTCCGGGGTATAAGTATGATTTTTGTCATAAATTTTAAAGGAATATGTGGATGAAGCATTGTTATAAAGCATATAGATGTTAAATGACTCAGTCAAGTTTATAAAGGTGTCACAGATGAAGCTAAGATTTCAAGTTAATGTTCATTTTGAAAACAACACCCCTGATCAATCAGGAAGTACCAGTTGAAGTGTCTGTTTTGTGCTTAAATATAGTCTAGCTGATGTAAATAGTACGAAAGCATGATCATGTTCCCTACCGACAGTAAACTTACATACTGCTTGGGAAGGTAAGACCAACATACCTGAAACAATAATTCACAATAGGGGTTTAAGATTTTAATAATAGGAGCTTATATCATACAGATTCTGTGATCTGTAGTATAACAGAAGAGGTAGATCAAAGGCTAGAATTGGGTCCTGGAGGAATCTGCATTTTAAGAGGCTTTCCCCAGTAATGACTTTTATGCATGCTAAAATATGATAACCTCATTCCTGTAAAAGTGGCACTCGAATTGGAATTTGAAGGACAAAAATAATTTAAGTAATTTGAAAATAAATGGAAATGCTTTCCAAATGAAAAAACATGGGAAAGAAGGCAGGGTGGAGGTGAGGTGGAGTATGCACCCAGGACATTGAAGATGCATTGATGGGGTATTTGTGTGCGGCAGCTTTACCATCTGTTAGTTTTACTTGGGTGTATCTCTGCTCTGAGTTTGAGCTGAATAGCTACAGTACCCAATAAAAATAGTCAGGAGAGTGTTTTCTATTTCTTCTGAAAACAAGTTGGCTTCTGAAACAAAGTTCTGAGAAATATCTCAGTCAGAACTGAAATATTTAAAACTTACTCTGCAAGACCACAAATAGAGATTAAGGTTATACAGAATCCAGGTCTGCATAGTAAATTCTTACAGACAAGTGAAATACTCTGAGAAGTCCAGTTTGAAAAGAAAAAAAGCATTTGAATAGCACTGTTGAACTTGTGCAACAGAACCCTATGAATTACTTATCTGAACTTTCTCACATTCTGAAATCTTACAAAAATATTTTCCCCTTAGGATTAGAATATGTGTGATGGAAAACTTTTTTATGAATATATGTTTCTCAGACCTTTCAGTTGGGGCTTTATATTTATTAAAAATGAAGACTCCAGGAAACTCCCTGGAACTCAGAGAATCACAATCTTTGTGAATTGGGTCCTGGAGGAATCTGCATTTTAAGAGACTTTCCCCAGTAATGACTTTTATGCATGCTAAAATATGATAACCTCATTTCTGTAAAATAATTTCATTATTCCGTTTCTTTCCCTGCTTTGCTCTGCTAAAAATTTTGTATGCTCTTGTGTATTTTCAAAGTATACTGTAATATCAGCATTACTAGAACTATGAACTAGTAATGGTTCAATTCTGCTTTATATTTCAGAATATTCCTGCTTAGACCAATATTCTATAATATAAACCAGAATTGAACAATTGATGTGAAATAACACGTATAGTGAAAAGAGTCAGAAGACAAAAATATGAAGCCAACCTTTCATCCTTAACATTTCTTACACTGAAGAACAGTACAGTAGAGTAGTGAAGAGCAGAGGCTCTCGAGCAGTGCTGCCAGATTTCAAATCTTGGTCCATTACTTATAAGTCTTGAAATTTCGGGGTAAGTTACTTAAACTCTGTGCCTTCGTTTACCCATCTGTAAAATGATTACCATAATTATGATACCTACATCATGTAAAGCACTTTTAAAAAGTACCTGATACAGAGAAAGTATTCAATAAATATTCATTATTATTCATTATCAGCAACATTGTTTTTATGACTACTATTTTTTTTTTTCTTGCATGGGCAGGCACTGGGAATTGAACCCGGGTCTCCAGCATGGCAGGCAAGAACTGCCTGCTGAGCCACTGTGGCCTGCCCTTCTATGACTACTTTTACTACCACTACTACTACTACCGCTACTACTACTGCTACTACTACTACTATTAGCTACATACTAGCTAAATGACCTTAGAAAACTGACTTTTTAGAATCTCAATTTCTTTATCCATGAAATGGGGATGCTCTACTTAACCACACAGGTTTGCCCCTAGCACCATAATAATTATGTATCCTTGAACTCATATATGAAAGCACTTTAAATTTAAGTAAGTTAAATTAATGTTATTATCTACGTATTTTCCCATTTCTTTAAAACTTTAATAAAGTAATTATTTCCTACTTAGAATTGTCTTAGAAATGGCTATCTGCTTACTTAATTTGTACTTAGACAAGTGAAAATAATCGATTTCATCTGTAGGAGGCTGATGGCCTGACAAATGTATGCTTCTTCTTTAGAGTCATAGAATACTGGTATTCGAAAGACTTTTAGAGACCATAAAGTTCAAAATGTTCTTGATGAAGAAACAAGTTCAGAGAAGACAAGTGTCATGCCTCACCTCATAGCAGTTAGATGTCAAACTAGACTGAACCCCTGATCTCTTCAATCCTAATCCAGTACTCTTTCTATTTGATGAACTTCTAAAGAGCTAATTTGCATAGAATCAGCTTTGCTAAAATTAATAATCATTTATTGGACACTATTTGTAAAGCATCATATGAGGTGCTGTTGGATAACAAAAAGCAAATGTAGTCCCTCTCCTCAAAAAACCATACAATTAAGTTGAGGGTTTGAGGAAGTATAAAATGCTAGGTACAAGGAATGAACAGGAGCAGAAGCAGAGGTTAGGAAGCATGGATTGCAGCCTGAGTGTGAAACTTCAAGCCTTTGAGTTCAAATTTGAAACATTGATATTAGGATATAAGCTTATTTTAAGGTTCTTTCCCATACTGATGGTCCATGTTGAAGTCCTTTCTGGTTAAAATGCGGTAGACCGGCCACATAGGTGGACAGTTTGTGATGTCATCCAATGGGTGAATGCAATTTAAGTCTTACCCAGGAATGGATAATTGAAGACTATAACCCCTAATATGTTCTGAAGAAGGCTAAATTGCTCATATTCTTGCCAAAATTTGGTTTACATTTTCCACAAAGGTGAAGAAATCTATCAAGTATAAACACATTTCCTGGTTATTGAATCTTTGTGAGACTCAGTTTTGCTTCTTTGATTAAAGGCTGCTTCCAAAGTAAAATAATAGAAATGGTGTTATCTGATCTAATAAAACTCTATATTTTATTAGACATAGTTACAGAAATTTTAAATATGGTCTTTTTTTTGTTTCATTTTTTAACTTGTCCACATGTTCTTCAGAGAAAGAATGGTGATGGTTAAATTTTCCTGGTGTCAATGAAAAGTGATTATTAGTTGAAATTTCATTCTGATACATGAACATTAAAAATCTTCAATGTGTTCCTACCTGTTTCTGAGATGAAATACTGATAATTAATACTCTGTGGAATTAGAAGAGAGATGAATCAGAATCTATAAAGACATATCAGTTATCATTTGACATTTTCTTTTTAAAAGAAAGTTTTTCCAGTGATTTTACATAATGGTTAAGCTGTATCCCTTATAAAGTGCAATACAGGGTTGCTAGCTTCCAGAGGGGCTGAAGAGGTAGATGTGTGGTCACTAATGCATAAACAACTAAATCATTTTAAGCTCTGTGCCACTGGTCCTTTATTTACTTGAAAGGATTTTGGTGATCTAAAATTCTATGATACAGTGCTTCATATCATACTGCTATGATAAGGGTTTCCACAAATTAGAATAGCCAAGCACTTGGTATAAATTATCTCTAAAGTTAGCCTCTAAAAGAAGACGTTGGATGCATATGTAGGAGTGAAAGGAATTTAAGCTTAAAGAGATTCCCAGCTCCCTGATCATGCTATTTAACAGAAACAAAAAATGAGATAATATAAGTAGTATTTGATTCTCCTATGGCTCTTATGCCTCAGTTAAATCATGAAATCACCAAGGTAGAAAGCTGGAATCGTCACAGAAGTAAAATACCCCAAAAACTCCTGTAAGCTTTTCTTTTGTAACTACTTTATTGAGATATAATTCACATACCGTACAAGTCAATGATTTTTAGTATATTCATAGATATGTCCAACCATCACTACAGTCTGCCTTAAGTTTTTAAAATATATAATAATCAAGATCTTTTTCTGTGGGCAGAACTTTTTTTGAAGAGCTTCTTTTGTAGACATGCATTCACCATGTTGGTCCATCCAGGTTTCTTCTCTCCCTTTCCCCATCCTTGCTTTGCTGATATTTTAGCAGATACACTACTAGGGTTGAAAATCTCTCTGTCAAATGCCAATCTCATTTCTGACTGGAATCTTAATGGGAATTTGGGGTCAGCAAGCCTGAGCTCCCGAACATTTAGATGCAAGAAAATCACTATATGAAATAGAAAATGAGGATGGGTGAGGGCTATAAGAAAGCTAAAAGGATGGAGAGATGGCCTGAAAACCAGGATCTTCAAACCTCCTTTTTAACAGCTTTGACTGCCAAACTTTGAAAGCTACCTACTTATGCTGGCAATCTAAAAGATTAAAACCTGCATGCTGTATTTCAATTATTTAAATAGCTCTTCTCCTAAAGGTACTGGAGTGTTCCTATCATGTAAAGCAATCCTGTTTCCTTGTAGAGAGAGCTTCGTTTAGGAGCCTGAATCTCCAAGCGGAGTCCGTTAGAGGATTTAATATGGGACGAGAAATCAGCACTGGCAGTCTGGCCAGCAGCACACTGAACAAACTTGCCGTCCGACCTTTGTCAGTTCAAGCTGAGATTCTGAAGAGGCTATCCTGCTCAGAACTGTCACTTTACCAGCCATTTCAAAACAGTTCAAAAGAGAAGAGTGACAAAGCTTCATGGGAGGAAAAGCCTAGAGGGATGAGTAAATCATACCATGACCTCAGTCAGGCCTCTCTCTCTCCTCATCGGAAAAATGCCATTGTTAACAAGGAATCCCCATCACAAACCACTGAGGAGTTGGTGGGAAAACCATTTTACCAGATGGTGAGAGCTGATACAGAATCTTTGGCAGGATTCACAAAACTTAATAAGTAAGAACATTGTTAATTAATGCAAACTACATATTTGTAAATTCTACATTTCATACATTTGTTTTTGTTTAGATGTTTAATTATTTTCAACTTTTTTTTTTTTTAACATTGACACTTCCCCCACCTACCTTCCTTTTCTCCTTTAGTTCAAAGTCTGTTGCAAGTTTAAATAGAAGTCCTGAAAGGAGGAAACATGAATCAGACTCCTCATCCATTGAAGACCCTGGTCAAGCATATGTTATAGGTCAGCATAAACAAGCTTACCTTCTTTCTCCCATACCTCATATTCATAGTGAAAAGTGAACTAGGTAATGTCAATTACCAAGTCATTATTTTTGGTTCTTTATATCCTAATAGCCAAAATTGTTTGTGAATATCAAATTTAAGGCTACTTAAAATACACCAAATCAAATAAAAAATTAGATTTTTTCATGACGTGAGTGTTTCATGACACAAACTATTGTTTAGCTTCCCCTTGGTCACAGTAGCCATGACCTTCGTACTGAGAGACCACAGACCATAGCTGTGGATTTTCTTCCTTTGGATTTTCTCTACAAGTCATATGAGTGGACTCCAATAACGCTAGTATTTTTTGAAGAAAAGTTTGTTTAGGGTGCTTTCAGCTAACCACAAACAGAATTTTCTTTAAACTCTTAGATAATTTTACGATTCTTATGAAATACATTGTGGTTAACAGGTAGAAATTCTTAGTTGATTAGAGTTCCTTCAAATTCTTCCAACCAGCTGAGGTCCATAATTAAGTATAGAAGTTGTGTGTATATGTATACATGCACACACACTCTATGCTGTGAAGTAAAGTTTCCTTATGCACCTTAAAAGGGAAATGCACTGGCATTCTTTCAGCAGAGTAGATAGTGAAGCATGTAAGTCTGGGAAGATAGGGAGTAGCTGGGGAGACAAAAGGGAAACAAGGACACCCTCTTCTGCTGTAGTTTTATCAAATGATATTACTTAACTCTCCTTAGGCCTAAAGAGGAGATAATTTAACCCTGGTTACACAAAATTAAAAAGTATTTTTCACTCTGTAACTGGGTTGAAGGTATGTGGCATAAATGAAGTTAAAAGAGAATTTTTCATGATAGTTGACAAATATTTATGGAAAGCACCATGACTTTATCAATGTAGGCTTCCACAACTTCCCAAAGATTATAACATCTATTTCAGTTGAATCGGTTTTTAAAAAATGTAAACAGATAAACAGCAAGAGTTCATCTTATATGTATCCCTGTTTGGCTGTGGAAAATAGGCTAAGAGACTGAATATTTTAGGAAATACTCCTCAAAGTATGCTTACCTATAATGGTGTTGCTTATCGATTCTAAGGTATTTCCATTAGGAAGGCATTTGTATACATGAACATCCATCATATCAAAAATAGAGGAGTGGGCGGCTGCCGTGGCTCAGCAGGCAGAGCTCCCACCTGCCGTGCTGGAGGTCTGGAGTTCGATCCCTGGTGCCTCCTGCCCATATGCAAATTAAAAAAAAAAAAAAATAGAGTAGTGAATGTTTCAAAGAAAAACATAGATTAAATAGAACTCAACCATAAAACGATATATTTTCTGCATTTGATTTTTTAGTTAAAATATTCATTTTTATTTATATTGAATTTTCTTTCAACATTTGAACAAATGCTTCTAAAACTCATTTGTTTAATCATTTCATATTTGTCAGAAACAAAGCATTGTTTAAATTTGTTCTGAAAAACAATCAATTTGCTTAACTTGAGCATTAAAGGTAGTTAATGTGCCCTTTCTGGAAAGTCTTATTTTTCTTAGTGTAAATAAAAGAAATGTTGCTGCCTTAATGTTTTATTAGTTCTTATGAATTTGTCAGAAGAAATTACTTCTATATCTAATATCTGAGCATTTTATAAAATGTCTAATAATTTAATTTATACCACAGGAATGACTATGCATAGTTCTGGAAATCCTTCATCCCAAGTAACCTTAAAAGAAAATGGTAGGTTTATAAAATGTTTTCCCCCTCATTTCCATCATATCTTTTCTCTCTTCTTATACCTTATGAGACAGTCTTGAACCTAATAAGGAAGGGTTTTCAGTTCCATGCCAAGGATTTTAGGCCTTATTTTGGAGTCAAAAGAGAGTTATATTTTCAGCATCACAGCAATGTGATGTGACCTGTGATTTAGGCTATTGGATGAACTAAAGAACCATAGAAATAACAGACTAGAGATTGGGAGATTAATTGGGAAATTAATATAGTGGTTCAGATTAGAAACAATCTTGATCAAAAATGATAATAGGTTGTTATTTTAAAGGCATGTTTGAGCTGCATCTTAAAATAAAGGGAGGATTTATTCAGGCAGAATGCTGGGAATGAGCATTCCAGATCAGGGCATCACATGATCAGAGTCATGGTAAAGATAACAGATACAAGGAACGACACAAGTACTAAACTAACTAGATATGGGGGTGGGTGAGGAGGGCAGCAACTGAAAGCTAAGTAGAGCCACGATTATTGAAGAGCTTTAGGTCTTATCCTAGGCAGTCTGGGGAGAATTTGAAGAATTTACATGTTGAGATTTATATATTAGGAGACTGAGAAGAATCAAAAGTTGTAGGAAGAAGTCCAGAAATGTACATTGACTTGAAAAATAGTGGACTCAAAGTTATTAGAATTTATTTTAAAAAGTACTTTAATATACATTATCTTAGTTGATATATTTTTTAATTTTTAAAAATTTTTTTAACTTTTGTTAGGTGATATTTTTTAACTATTTTCATATGTTCAAAAGAATGTCTTTATTACTAGTATGTAATGCTTGCTTCCCAAAATGTTTGTCTTACCTGCAGATTCCTAAAATAGAAATAGTCAAAAGCCTGATGAGAAAGAAGCAAATATGCTAAACAAAAGTAATAACATAAAACTATTTATATAATTAAAATTGAGGAAGTTTTAAGTTTCTAATATTCAAAGGCAAAAAGGAAGGCATTGAACCTAGTATTTATGTGTTTGGTCAGGGGTTGGCATGCAGGAGAGGGGGTCAGAATAAACGGTTCCCTACAAGGAAGGCTTGTCGTGTTTTTGTCATACTTTTCTGATCTTCACCAATTCCCACTTCTGTCATCATCCAGCTCAAAGGCCAGCCAACTTCTCAATGAAGGATCTTCACTGCCCCTGTCCCACTGCAGGTAGAACCCATGTTTTCTCCCTTCATACCCAGTACCTGGGGATATAGTTTGTTCTGGGTGTGCGCGTCTCCTCTGCAGAGATGTGGGCTTCTTCAGAGCCAGGCTAGTCCCTAATGCACCTAGGCATATCCCAGCACTTAGCCCAGGATATAGTAAGTGCAAGATGAGCAAGCTCAAGGTGTACAGTGGGGTAGGCCGCAGCCCTGAGAGCCAGGACTATGCAGAACAAGTGATCAAGAGGGACAGAAGCAGAGGAGGGATCCCTGCTTCTCAGGTAGACCTATGAAATTACTGGCTTTGTAGATCAAAAGCTGTCAAATATCAAAGTGCTATTTGTATAATTCTCTATATACAATTCTCTAAATAGTCTCTAATACAAATACACATACTAGTTCTTTAGGAGAGGACAATTTTTCTTAGAAGTAAAATTATTTCCAAAAGTAAACAAAACAGACTGTGTCTTAAACAACTTCTAAGCAAATGGAAAAAAAATTTTCCTTCTCATTTATCTTTTAATATTTCAATCCTAAAAAAAAAATCCAAGGGCATATCATTAAAGAATAGTTTGTACTTGGGTCTATGTTATTAAGATCCTAGTATATACCTTTCTGATAATTAAACTTCTAACATGGACTTAATTTAGAATACGTAGAATAGCTTAGTTATCAACATGTCCCTTAAGATAGTAATTACTGGCTAATGGTTGAGTGCTTTTTATGTACCGAACCCTGTTTTAAGTACTTTACATTTATTTCCCATTTAATTCACACAGCATCCCTGCGAAGTGGGTGCTAAAATTATTCTTTTTGAGAAAACCAGATCATAGAACAGTTGAGTTGACTAGAAGTTCATGGAGTTAGCAAGTACAGGAGCCGTGATTTGAAGGCAGGCCCCTCTACTTTCACAGACCACATTCTCCACTACTCTTTAGGCTCCTCCCTAGCAGAATACCACCTAATTTTTCTTAGGGTATTATTTCTTTCAGCTAAACTTTTGAGAGTAGTTGGATAATAATCTATTCAAAGATGAGAACCTGAAATGTGTTTTACACTAATTAGATTCTGATGGAAAAGAATATGAATTTACATTGGATATCAAATTGGCAGGTGCCTGGGTAGTTTTTCTATTAAAAACTTGAAAGCCTCATCTCCCTACCTTGGTTGCTACAAAGGAAGGGCCAATCCACTTTGCAATAGAGTTATGCCCTAGTCAGCTTGCACACAAAGCCATTTTCCCCAAAATTCTTTTTGAATTTGCTTAAGTAGTCTGATTTAGCTCTGCTGAGAACCTCATGTTTTTCACATAATAGCACCTGGCAGAGATATTTTTCTAAATAAAGTAACTGAGAACCAAAAAACTTAAATTTCTTGCCTGTGAGTTAAATGTAGGATTTATTGTAATTTCTATATTCTTGCTGATCAAGATGATTAAATGAAAATTAATTGTGAACAGACATTAATGTTGAATTATTCATTATTTAATACAAGGATCGACATAAAAATTCGTTTTTACTTTTTATGGCCTCCAGGGGCTCTTAAAGAATGTGAATTTGAAAGAGAAAATAAAATTTTAAAGTTATGGAACTTTTAATCTCTCACTTTGAAACAGAAACATGGAAAGAATTCCAGTCCTTTGATTAACTATGATTTGCAGATAAGGTTACTCAACCTTTTAAAAAACAAACTTTGACAATACACTTTCATAAGAGTAAAAGCAATAACTATGTAAAAGTTGTGCAAGAATAACGTAAAATTGGTTTTTAATGTTTCAGGATTAGTATATAGTAACATTTGCTTCCTGAAATATTCCACCCACAAAATATGTGCCAACATTTTATGGAGTCAAATCCAGGGCTCTTAACACAAACAAAATGTAAAAACAAAAACCTTTTATGAAAGGGGTTATTTTGGTGCAGTGAAACATTTTGGTGCAGTTGCTGAAGTAAATTTTTTCCCTATAATAAAACTAATCATTGTCTTTATGAACAGTCTTAATTCCACATAATAAAATATTGTACAAGTATAAACAAGATTTTAAAACATACTTTGTTTAGTTAGATGTGAAGGACCAATATAATTTCAAAGCTAGTGTAATTTTTTTCCCCTAGGGCTTGATTAGAATACATATACGGTTGAAATGATAATAAAAATCCAAAGTGTTCATGAAGAATGGAGCAGATACGGGAATTAACTAGGAGAAAAGATAGAGTCAACTACATTGAAGACAGAAAGAAACTTAAAAGTTTATCCAGTCTAAGCCTTTTCATTTTATGGATGTTTTAAATCATCCCAAAGATGTTTTGTGGCTACAACTCACTCAGTTAATTATTGCAGACACAGAAATAAAATTCACATTTCAGTCATGATTTCCTCAACCTGACACCTGCGCAGATATCACATTAGGTAGTATAGCAATGAGAAAAAGCTCTCTTTGTATTTATAGCAATCTGATGCTACTAACACACCATCCTCAAGGGCTGTGATCTGAGGACCTTTTTCACTAGAGAGCATAATGGATTAATCCAGAGCCCTTTCCCTATTGTCCGGCTCTTCTTAGAATCTGTGTCATGGAGCTGCCTGATTGTTGACCAGGGTATAAAGCCAAGGAAATTAGTTTTTCCTGTACCCTCCCCACCCACCAATTATTGGCTCATATTTAGATTCTTTATATAGCTTTGGTCTTGTTAGACTCATGCTCTTACTAGGAAGGTCAATTAGTTCTCTCATACACAATATTTCTATCGTTAGGACTACTACAACTATTCTAGTACAGCTATTCTACTACATGGCATCCACACGAACCCTATGAGAAAGGAGCACTAATCTCTTATGCAGAGAGGTTATACATTTACTTTCTAAATTACATGTCTACAAACTCTTCTTAAAATTTTTCGTAAGTAAACATTGGGAATGGCTCCAGCATATGTTAATTAAAGAACTGAAAATTTAAATTCCTTTTCACTTTATTTGTTGCAGAATTTGCAGTGGTCACTGAGTATATTTAATGGGAAAAGAAAAATCTTTTTTTCTGTTTTTTGTTGTTGTTTTTGTTTTTTGTTTTGTTTTGTTTTTAAGTGGGCAGGCACTGGAAATCGAAGCCGGGACTCTGGCACAGCAGGCAAGAATTCTGCCACTGAGCCACCTTTGCACCACCCAGAAAAATCTTTTAATGATTTGAAAAGATGTATTCCTTAAATATTATTGCTTTTTTTCCATATAGTAATTAAAATAACTCAGAAATGCCTTGGTACTTGAAATATCTAGGTGCTTTAATTTTACAACTCATAAATTCTATTCAATCCTCATGGAATTCTATAAATAACTTTAATTTTCCTTGAGTTGTCATGTACTCTAAACACTCAAATACTTTACTCTCCACTTAAAAAAAGGAAAAGTATTTTGAGCATCTGTTATGGGAAGATAATACCGAGATAAGTAGAAACAGCATGTGCACAGTACTGTTTTGTAATACCCTTCCTTCTTTCTGCTCCCTCCTTAATAAGTCAGTTCACACTACCAAAACTTGTGGGGGAGTGGGGGAGTAGGGCAGGGAACAGGGGCAGGGGATAAAAAAGAGTGGGTTGGAAAAACTTCCCATTCCGATTAATATTCAGCGTCCCCCTATTCAAATTCTGTGCCTAGCCAAACTAACTGATTTGATGATATTTCCACAGAACCGTTTCTGCCCTTTTGCCATCTCGGGTGTTGCTAATGCCTTACCTGTTGCTCTTTAACAATCTCTATATTCAACTAATTTAAATGCTACCCTGCTTTCTTGAAGTATTCTCTTTTACTTCCAGCATGAAAAAGCCTCTCCTTTCTGAACTGCTGCTGCACTTCTTAGGACCTCTCTTAGTGGTTTCATGCATGCCTTGTAATACAGCTATTTTGTGGAAAGTCTTAACATTCTATTTAGTAGGAAGGTGCAATCTGTGTTATTCCATCCTGATCTAATTGAGCTCAGATTTACTGTGTTAGCAGTTTCCAAATACATTATTTCATGCTTTCCCCCCAAGTAATGAGATATTTTGACAGGGAAATTCCTCAGTGAATATTTGAAGGATAGAAGAATAATTGAATGAATATAAAGACCCAAATCTTTTTTTTAATTAATTTTTTAATTTTTTTAAAACTGTAACAACAAACATTCTTAACTTGATCATTCCGTTCTACATATATAATCAATAATTCACATAGTTGCATATTCATCATCATGATCATTTCTTAGAACATTTGCATCAATTCAGAAAAAGAAATAAAAAGATAACAGAAAAAAATTCATACATACCATGCCCCAAGACCCAAATCTTAATGGCAAATCCTTGCTTCTCATTAGGGAGATAAAATAAATGTATAAAAATATTATTTATGTATAATATATACATACATACAAAAGCACATATAATGTATGCCAGATGAGTAATATAAATAACAATTCCTATTAGTACATATGTTGGGAATAAAGATAAAATGATATTCTTATTTTTTGAAAAAATACCTATGATTTCTAACAGATACTCCTTAGGAACATTAAGAATATTGATCAGTTTTATACTTGAAGACACAAATACTGTATAAAGTAAATTTTCACAATGGTGACAGAAGTTTATATTTAAAATAAAAATAAAGTACCTTTCTAGTCTTAGTTGGTGGTAGGAAAGGAGGAAGTTTGGAGTCATTATTCTCCCCCAGCTGTTTTCTCTTGTTGCTTCTTTCTTTTACACTGTGTATACTGCTGGGGATTTTTATTTTCCTGGGGTCATCATGCCTTTGGCGTTATCAAGAGTCATCAAATAATGACTTTGATGAGCTTCCAAGGATCCTTTAGGTGCTTATATCTGAAACATGGGGAACGTATGAAAATTCAGAACATTCATCGTCTTTTAATTACTTTACAAAGCACTTGGCCTTTACCTGTTGCCTCTTACTGCCTCACCAATGTGGACACATAAACATTATACTGATTACACTTCCTAACTGATCTCACCCTCTTTGTTTTATTTTATTTTGTGGTTTTTGTTTTATTTTATTTTGGGTTTGGTTCTAGCTGAAAATGGGGCTAATTTTCTATTTTAGGATAAAAATATCTATTGTACTTAGATAACCTCATTCTAACCATTAAATAATTGATGGGCTTTTTGCTTAGGACATCCTGATATATAAGATACTTCACACTATTGTCCGTGATGAGCTTTATAATCTCATTAACAAAGTCATTAGAAATACTGAAATACTACCACTCTTACTGATTATAACTAAGTTTTCTTCAAAAGGAAACAACAGAATAGGGGTATATATAGTACACAGAGTGAGCAAACTTGCGCTACAATCGTGCTGAAAGGACAAGGTTGATGTCAGTTCACTCCTGAGGGAATGATTGTTATTGTTTTCTAGAGTATTGAAGTGTCACATTCACATCATTTAAGCATTAGTAGGTGTTTAATGAAATTACTAGTTCTACCACATATTAATACAATTTTAAATCCATGAATAATCTTATGTTGACAGATACAGAAATAAGGGCTGTGTTCAAGGTGACTTGTTTAAGACAAGAATACATACGAAGGCCTAAGGAAATTCTGATTTACTGCTTAGTAAAGCCATAATCTCTAATTTTTAGGAAGCTTCAACATTCTTTAGAACTATGTAGAGTTGACTTTGAAGATTTAGTTTTCAAAAATACCTTTCTGGTGGTATTGAACTCACTCACCACTACCCCCATCACCTTCATACTCAGGCCAGTTCCAACAGCCAACTTAGAATTGACGTTAAGAAGTATGTATGTGTTTAAGGTTTGTTTTGAGAAGTAGATGAGTGAGCTTTAGTAATAGGGGGATTAAATAAATATATTTATTGATTTTTATTAAGGAGATATTTGTGAATGATTTCCTTATTTAATTTTTTTAAGATACCCTAAGTGGAAATAGGAAAGATAAATTCTGATGCTAACATTCATTCAATTTATTAACTAGCATTTATCAAGTTAGGAATTCAGACATTTTGCTGGGCAGTGAAACTAGCTGTAGTGTTGAATAAGTCACAAACTATTGTTTCTCAGCTACAAAACTATAGTTTAAAATGTTTTTACCTACTTCATGAGACTGTTTCACAAACAAAATGAGAAATGAATGAAAATTCTTTGAGAATGGAAATCACATATTATTAATGGAGTTTTTAAAAATACGTACAGTTTCTTCTTATTGCCTTTTTCCTCTGGAACGTACCTTGAATATTTTATTCAAATAAAAATGTCAGCCAATTTGTTAGTATTGAGCATTGCCAAATTCAGGGAGTCAACTGTGATATAACAGAAACATGGAATCAGAAAGCCTAAGTTTAAGGGCCATCTCTTTTCTGTACTAGCTGAGTGATTCTGCTCAAATCATTTAACCTCTGAGGTCTGTTTACTTATTGTAACTAAATATACTTATTTCATAAGGAATTTTTATGAGAAATAAATGTGATCACATATAGTCATTGTATAAACTCTAAAGCACTATAAAAATATAAGATGATGGCAATACCAGTAGCCTTAAAATATATTTTTGTCACTGAGCAATCTATTAATTAGCACTGTTAACAGTAAAACTGAAAAAAGTTAACAAACTTTAATGCCTGAACATGTTATGTTTATTTTATTTTAAAATTATAAATTTCCAATAGATGTGCTATACAAAAGATGGAGCATAGTATCTTCTCCAGAAAGGGAGATCAACTTGGTGAACCTGAAAAAAGATGCAAAGTATGGCTTAGGTAAGTCACCATAAGATTCTTGAAGGTCTGTAAGAATTCAAAAAGGAAAAGTCTGTAGCATAAAGTTTGGCACTGAGGCACCAGCCAATTTCTGATCAAGATACTGGTTGTCCACTAACAATCCCATAACCCCATCACCCCATCCACCCAGTCAAGAAATGCCAATGTTGAAGTGCCTTCAAGTCCTAGTTTCACATCAACCAAATGTAACAGATAGTTCCATCTCACATGTGTTATCTGTTAATCATATTTTATATCAGGAGTCTCCATACTTCTGTTTTTCAAGCTGGCTGATTAGTCATTGAAAGAACCAGTATCATAAAGATCTTTTAAAAATGTGATATTTCATAGGATTTCAAATTATTGGTGGGGAGAAGATGGGAAGACTGGATCTAGGTGTATTTATCAGTTCAATTACCCCTGGAGGACCAGCTGACTTGGATGGATGCTTAAAGCCAGGTACTTTACATTTTGGTAATTTCCAAAGTGTTTACTGTCAGGCATGATTTGCACAGATGGCAAAAGTGGGACTTAGGCAAAAAAAAAAAATAATGAAGGTGTATGACAATTTCTGAGAGTTAGCATGAGTTTCTCTTTGTTCAAGATTCTAGATTGCTTATGGTCAATTTATCTATTTTTACAGGAGACCGTTTAATATCTGTGAATAGCGTGAGTCTGGAAGGGGTCAGCCACCATGCTGCAATTGAAATTTTACAAAATGCACCTGAAAATGTAACACTTGTTATCTCTCAGCCAAAAGAAAAGATATCCAAAGGTAATGTGAATATCTCAATTATGTATTCTGTTCGACTTTTTACTAGAGATTTAATACATTGGCCTTGTAAACTGGATTTAAGTTTCTTACCTCCTTTCTGGCAATTTGATATGTATAGTTCAGATTGTCTTAATTTTATTTATCATGAAAATACATCATTTTAAATTTTTGAATGTATAAATTTTCATTCATCACTTCCAAACTTTTTTTTGTATTCCTCTTTAGTAATATATGCACAAAATGATTCCTTTGTGCTAAGTTTACGTGACTGAAGTAAATTTTGAGCAGTTCAAGTATTCTATCACTTCTTAGATCAAATCATAGATAGGATTTGTTATCATTGCATAATTAATATAGTTATGTAATAGTTACTTATGGAATCCCATTCTGAAATAAATTATGAAAAGGATGACAGCAAGCCAGAAATTTAAAAACCTGACCATATCTATTTTTTGTTTTTTATGGTTTTCATTAAACTTTATTTCAGAACAACTTTAGTGATGCAAAGATAGTACAGTTCCCTAATGTTTACCTCTTACCTATGATATATTTCTCAAAACTAACAAATTAACATTGGTACATTACTGTCAACTAGACTTTGTTCAGATTTCACCAGTTTTTCCACTTATATGCTTTTGTTCTAGGATCCAATCTTGTTTGTCACGTCTTTTCCAATCTGAGTTTTTCAGTCTTTGAAGAGTACTGGTCAAATATTTTATAGAATGTTCCCTAATTTGGGTTTGCCTAATTAATATTTTTATTAGTCTGGCTATGTTTGGGGGAAGAATACCACAAAGGTTAAGTGCCATTCTCATCACATCCTGTCAGGGGCACATGAAATCAACATGACATCACTGCAGAGCATATCATTTTATCTTATAATCCTTGCCATGAGCGTGCTGTGGGAGAAAAGGCACTGAACCAAATTCAGAAGACCTGAGTTTAATCCTTGCCTGTGCCACTTACTAGCTGTATGACTTGAGCCCTCTTGAGCCACAGTTTTTTTTTTAAAGAGAAGACAATGATCTGTGCCCTCTTCTGTTTGTCTTACACAGAGTTCTTATGAGGATCAAATGGTGGGACAGTTTTTGTGAAAGAAATACACAGAGCACGTGGCAGCAATAGGGAGAGCTCCAGAGTCAGGTCATCTAAGTTCAGGTTCTCTCTCCACTGCTTAAATGTTTAAGCAATTGTTTGAATTTTCTAAGCCTCTCTGTGCTAATATATCAAATTGTGAATACAAAAGTGCTTTTCATACAGATTATGAAACTTAAATGCATGTAAAGAATTAATACATTGTCTGACAGATTAAGCACCTAGATGTAAGTTTTAGCTCTCATAATTAATAGTATATATTTTTTAACTTTGATGTGCCAGATATATGTAAGGTGTTTTCATCCCAAAGATACTAGAAAATAATAAATGAACTAGTGAAAATCAGCTGAAAAACATATTTAGATAAATGAATTTTAGGCATAACTTTGAACCTATGATAAATCAGAAGACTGAAAGCATATACACATCACATTTCATGCAATATTTCATGACATAAAAATTTCTGAAATTTTGCACAGTTGGGTCATTTGGTTAATTTTGTTTTCAATAGATATTTTATAGAAAATTCAATCTTTTTTTGTTAACAAATATTTATTGAGTACCTATGATGTACATACAAGACACAGACCTCATTTGCCCTCATGTCGCCTGTACTTTATTGGAGGGAGAGATACGTGTTGAACAACTAACGAGACAAGTAAATTTTTAGTTTTAACTATTATAAGTATTAGTAAGAAGTTCATGGCACCATGAGAGCATGTAACAGGAAAACCTTACCTAGGATAGGACTCAGTGAAGTCTTTTCTTCTCTGTAGAGCTTTCTTTCTTTCTTTATTTTATATTATCCATTCTCAATAAAAGCTGAAAGCATAATGTCAAAGTATAGTTCTGTGAAATTGTTTCTTTAGAAAGCTAGATGAATCTTATCATGACATGTAGCTATACTGTAGTACCACTTACAGGATGTAAAAATTCAGAAAGCTAAAATAATACATTTTCAGTAGGTACCCCAGGCTCTCCCTCCCAATTATCAAAGAAGAAAGTTTTTCTTTTTCTTTGTTAATTTTTAAAAAGTTGTAGAATGTAAACTAGTTGATTTTAAGTTAGTCCATTCATACAGAAACTATGGAGTAAAAAGTAAAAGTCTCCTTATCCCATCACATTTTGTACAATATGTTATGACATAAACGTTTCTTAAATTTTTCACAGATGAGTCACTTTGTGGTTTCCTTTATTCACTAAATACCATATAAATAGATAATATTTATATTCATAAATAATACTTGGTTTATTTTATATTGTGAGCAAATAGAACAGATAGAAAAGAAATAGAAGATATACCACCGCCCAAAATTCCTCACAATCTAATTATTGTCTAATCATCTTAGGCAAAAGAAGATGACTGCAGTTGAACATGTTAGAGCTTACCTCTGAGTTTCTGGCAGCCAAATTGAAAAAAAACTGGATTATTAGGTCCCACAACTTACCAGTATTTTAGCACAAGTAGCATATAAATTCAGAAGAAACTCATATATTCCTCCTGAAAAAACTGGTTTTTGTTGTTGTTTCATGGTTTTTTTGGTCTCTTTCTCATCAACTTCTAGAAACTCTTTGTATACTAGGGATATTAAATCTTTTATTATTTTTGTTGTTGCAAATATTTTCTCTCCAGTTACTCATTACTCTTTAAATATTTTCCTTGGTTTTTGCTTGCTAAATAAAACTGAGTTTCTTCTAAATTCAAATCTGTAATTCTTTTTCATGTGTCTCCTGAGGTTTATGTCTTATGTAGGAAAACATTCTTTAAGGGGCTTTTGATAGGAATGATATACAAAGAATTTGGAATTGCCTTCCTTGATAATTACTTAGAGTGTAAAACTTAACCATCTGGAAGGGCAATATAAAGCAAGTATATAGATAACCACTAAATAAGGATCAAGGATGTCTTACAGATTCAAAGGAAGTAGTAGAAATTATCTCTCATTAGGAAATAAAAATCTTCAAGAGAAAATTCATTGGGCGATTAAGGCAAAGAGGGTTCATACTTCAGTAGATAGTACCGCAAGAACAAGCAAAGGAGGAAGCAAAGGTGGCAGAAAGAATCCAGCACTTACTGGGTCCCTGCCATGGTTCCAGGCCCTGGGTTAGGTGCCTTGCATATGTTAGCATGTATAAAATCTTCCACACATTCTTCATATATGTGTGTACGCACACATGTTTAGGACACTAATTCATCATTCTCATTGATGGATTTTAACTTTTAGTGCCTTCTACTCCTGTGCATCTTGCCAATGGAATGAAAAACTACATGAAGAAGCCTTCCTACATGCAAGACGGTACTATGGAATCTGCTTCTGAGGATCGTCACTGGCCACATGAAACCCTGAGGCACATCCCTGAGAGCTCCTTTGGGCTATCTGGGGGCTTGCGAGAAGGAAGCCTGAGTTCTCAAGATTCCAGGACTGAGAGTGCTAACTTGTCCCAAAGCCAGGTCAATGGTTTCTTTACCAGCCATACAAATGACCGAACCAAGCAGGAATCACAGCATGGGAGCCCTTCCCCATCTGTAATATCCACAGCCACTGAGAAAAAGAAAACTTCCGCTGACAATAGTCAAATCAAAGCTAAAAAAACAGGCAAGGCTGATGCGATGGATTATTCAGACCGTGGTGATTCGGACATGGATGAAGCCACTTATTCCAGCAGCCAGGATCATCAGACACCAAAAAAGGCATAGTTTAATTTTAATCTTTTCTTTTCATTTAACAAAGCAAACAATAAAAATAATACAGAGCAGAAGAAATATTTTAAACTACTTACGTTATTCTGTAAAGAAGAAATAGTTTATATCTCCTGCTTCTAATGCTACTGCGTTTGATGCTAACTTTCAGAGAAATTAAAAGCTTTGAATACTAACTCTAAAACAGCAGTTATTGTGGGAACTTGCTACCCTATAACATGAAGGAGAGAATAATCAGCTCATGATTGTTTGAAAGTTCTTTGTCTCTTAAGTATATAATATTTATATTTATATTTATAAGAGAACTTTAATATCTGAGAACAAATTGTTCTTGAGTAGTTCTGATATGGGTAATTAACTTTACTATTGTAACGTAAATTCTCCTGAAGTTCCGAATTTATAGTAATAATAAATTCTGAAATGTTTCCCAGAAATGATATAAATTTCAACTCACATTCACCAGTTGTAGACAGAAACTTTATGCCCTTTGTTCTCTGAAAAGTCAACATTCCTGGCAAGAGGGTTTTGTCTTTATAAATGGGACTTAGCTGCTGTTCATATGTAGTCAGTTACTTAAATGGCAGTTACTTTTCAGCTTCATTGGCATAATATTAAGAAGGAAAACTGTTGTGATTTTTATTTTTCTGTTCTTATATAAGTTATTGTAAGCAATAAATCTTAAATTTGGAAAATACAAAGGCATTATTATACGATAAACTGAATGAGAGATTCATAAAGCAATCTTACATTTGCATAAGCAGAGTAAACATGAAGACTACCCATCTTAGAAGCCCATGTTAAAAGGTACTGCTTGATATATATTAATTTTTTTAAGGATCTGGAAATTCTTTCCAAATTTGAGAATATAAGAGGCATTGGACAAGGATTATATAAAAGCCAGGTTCATACTGGATTCAAGCCTTGTCCCTGCCATAGCTAGCTAGCTATTTCACCTGAAACAAGCTCTTTGATCTCTTGTACTCAGTTTTCCCAACTGTAAAATGCGAAGGCAACGGGTGGTGCAACAGTGGCTTAGTGGCAGAATTCTTACCTGCCATGCCGGAGACCTGGGTTCGATTCCTAGTGCCTGCCCATGCAAAAAAAAAAAAATATATATATATATATATATATATGAAGGCAATGGAGTAAATGATTGCTAAAATCTCTTTCAACTCTTGTGTACTCTGAATCCACTATCCCTTAATATCTTTTTTTTCTTAATTTTTCCAAAAAACACATTGGTCTTCCAGTAATAATTCGTTTTGACTCTAACAAGAAATCTTTTTTTTTTTTCCTTTGTTAAGGAATCTTCCTCCTCAATGAATACATCCAACAAAATGAATTTTAAAAGCTTTTCTTCATCACCTCCTAAACCTGGAGATATGTTTGAGGTTGAACTGACTAAAAATGATAACAGCTTGGGGATAAGTGTCACGGTACTGTTTGACAAGGTTTTCAAATGTTTTCTCTTCTCCATTTCCAACACCCTATCATATACCACCTTATTATCAATTGAATAGTTTTGCTTCAAAGCAGTACTTGTCAAATATTTCCAAATTAAAAATTGAATCATATCCTAAAACTTTTTTTTTAATTTAATGCACTAGCTACTTTTTCCTGTGGTTTTTTTTAAAAAAATAGACATTTGCTACCTTTCCCCCATAGATTTCATACTTTTTTAATCTGATTGTAAAACCTGTAAAGTATAAAATGTGTGTTTCATATACATTTGACAGCTTCTGTATGAGCATGGAATAGTAAGATGATATGTCTTTGGCCTACATCATGAATAATGAAAGATTAATAGATATTTGTGTGTCCTTTATATCTTAGTACTATATCTAATAACTTATAAACATGTATAGGATCTTAAAATTTGAAGTTCCCAAGGAATACATGAAGTTTTTAAGTAGTTAAAATGGATGCATAGACTAATTGATAAAGGTAAAATTTAGAATTTTATGAATGGATATACTAGAACCTGAATTGTGACATTACCACTTATCACATATGAATGATATTGTTAGTTATAAAAAACCATTTGGCAACATGGCAGAAACTGCAGTAACAGTAAATTCGGATCAAAAGAAAACTTAACTTTCTGGCATTTAAAAAAATACTGTAAACCTTTTCTCTTGTCCTTCATTTCTTTAGTTTTTTTTTTTCTGTCTTCCTGTTGTGAAGGGAAATAAAACTTGCATGTCCACAATAGATAGAAAATTGACTACAGATTTCATCTGCCCCATAAATAAGCTTCTCTGCCAAAGACTTTTAAAATAAAAGAAAATTTCTTTTTCCTTTACTCATGAAATTTGCTTTCAGATTAGCAAATATCTTCTAAAGTATATTATTCTATATTCTTTTTTTCCTAGTAATTATATTCTCAAGCTAATTTTGCATGGATGAATTTTGCTTTCTGCTTGCTTATAATACATTATATAGTCTTACAGAAGAACAATTCGTCATATAATCAAGATCTAGCATGTTGTAGTTTTCTGAATTGTTTAGAGAGTGTTGCTAAAGAGAAACTGCTTTGACATTTGTAAAAATTAGCTAGAAATATTCTTGGTTATAAAAGTAATTGCATATGCTGACTTGATGCTTTTACTTTGGTTGATGATTTGAATGCTTTCCATGTCAGTTTAAAAGAGGGATAGTAAATATTTTTTCATATTAACCAAATTTTATTTTATCTTTCTTTTTCGACTTAGGGAGGTGTGAACACAAGTGTCAGACATGGTGGCATTTATGTGAAAGCTGTTATTCCCAAGGGAGCAGCAGAGTCTGATGGTAGAATTCACAAAGGTACAGTATTTTTGTATGTGCTGGAATTATACCCACATGTAGCACTTCAACAAATAGATAAGAAATTAGGAAGTTGATCTAGACCTTCAATTCATAATATGGAATAAGAACATAGAAAATTATAAGACTACAGCATAAAGAAACTCCTTGATGCCATTCCAAAAGCCCTTCTTTAGAGCTTATTCTCTAGTATTAGAAAAATACAGAGCCATTGTGCTGGTTAATGCTTTGCTTTTAGCAGAGTGCCAGAGAATGGGGAAAAGAAAGCACCCTTGTAACACTGATGTCTACATTTCTAATAGGAACTAACTGGGGAATTCACACTAATCTCTCTATAATTATGGTTCAGTTTGTCTTTTCTCATGACATAAATTTATTTTCATAACAGTATTACTCCAAAATTTACCTAAAATTAGTCATATATATAAGAAAGAATTTAAATAACATTAAATTAGCAAAACTCTGTGACTTTATCCTGAATTTGTCTGAGCCTCTCCTCAACCAAATTAATACAAAATAAGACCACTAACTGCGAAAGAGCATGTAGAGTTTTGTTTTTTTAGTAATTGCTTCTTTATGAATTATGTAAAGGTGATCGTGTCCTAGCTGTCAATGGTGTTAGCCTGGAAGGAGCTACTCATAAGCAAGCTGTGGAAACACTGAGAAATACAGGGCAGGTAATAGATCATTTTGCCAATCTTTTTAAGATAATTTAGAAGGGTAAACTAATGTATGAATGTCAATCCTATTGATGTCTCTAAATTTGATAGTTAACCAGGAACTAAGCCAGTTCCATATAACATTCTGTTATGTTTTTTCTTCCAAATTAAGGAGCAAATACTGGCAAGGTTTTGACTAAGGAAGCTGGCTTTTTATATCACATCTAACCCTAATATTAGCAAATAGATCAGGTGATAGAATGGGTGGGGATTATATTTTTTAAATTTTTCAGAAACATCCACATAATGTCCAATGATTTCCAGTCCTAGTCATGCTTTAACCTAAAGGCTAAATTCATTTTGCTTTAATAAATCTTGGTTTGGAGAGTTTACCAAATATTTATCATGATTTTTGTACTATAATATAGTAGCGATTCCTCTAATACCCAAATTTTCTATGATATGGTTATATTATTTTTATAACAGAAATTTCTTTTCTTTTTAAATCATTTATCTTTTTACACAGAAAATAATGAAGTACTTAATTTTGAAATTTTCAAGTCTTTGTTTTTGTTCTTCTACTTTTTTCTCCATCTGTCTACATTGTGTGGGACACAGTACTTATGATTTTATACCATCAACTCCACAAAATCTTGAAAGTTTATTTATTTTCTTATAATTTGCCTTAATTATGAGAGTGCTATTGCATTTCTCCAGGTAGTTCATCTGTTGTTAGAAAAGGGACAGTCTCCAGCATCCAAAGAACATGTTCCTGGCACCCAGTGCACCCTTGCAGATCCAGATGCCCAAGGCCAAGCTCCAGAAAAAATAGTGAAGAATATGACTCATGTTCAAGACTACAGCTTTGTCACTGAAGGTCAGACCTTGTCATTTCACCTTTAAATTTTTACTAGTTTTTACATATCGAATCACCATTCATGGCCTAGTCTCTTTAAATAGTTTTGATAAGTGTAAATAATAACTGGATGCAGTACCATACCGAATATAAAAACAGACACATTCTCTTAGTAGCTCTTAGAGTTGTAAAAGCTCTGGCTGTAACAGATAAAACATAAAACAGACTATGGTGATTTTATCATTCCTTAAATAGTTGTGGAATTTGGTAAGGAGAAAAAGTTAAAGGATTTGCTAAAAATGACTTCAAACCAAGATGAAACCTTGACTCTTTTCCTGGATTTCTGTTTAATTGTATGAGTTTGTGACGCTAACTCTGGGCAGAAATTTACCTGATAGTTCCCAGTTATTGGTCATTCTTACTAACAGCACCAGCCCTTGGACTATCAGTGATTGATAGAAAAATTAAAAATGATGCAATAGTGAATTTTTTGGAAATCTGTATTCTTATGAGAAGGCTACCCTTTATTCTGAGATTCTATCTTCCTTTTAAGGGGTTAAAATATACTTTATTTTATAAATGATGGTGATTGTTATTTTTCATTTAGATCCCTACTTGATAAAACAAATGTCAACAGCTCTGAATTAATCCCAAAAATGAGGACAAAAAATAATCCAACCTATACTCACATGGAAAAAGAATGAAATGTGACCCCTGCCATACAATATAAAAAAATAATAATAATCCAGCATATGTGATTAGTCCCAATTATTAAAACAAAGTTGGACCACCCATTTTGCTACTACCACCACTATCTTTTATTCCTTATTTCATTCATCACTCTCTTTGGGGACTTTTAGTTTTTTCTACTTATTGTTTTTCCTTCTAATTTGCTGATGACATTTTTAACAAAAATAAAAATTGACCTTGATCTGAATGACATTGACATTTATCTGAATGTCATTGACATTCTGGATTAACATTATACCTCACCAAAACGTGTTGACTGACCTCCCCACAGCCTTTTGCATCATTTGTTTTAGTCTTCTTCCCCATCTTTCTCCCATTGTTTTCCTGTATTTTTCTCTTAACACACGTTCCCTGAATTTCTCCCTTTCTTCCCTGTTATTATGCAGTCTTTTAAAAGACTTAAAGTTGAAGCATAATTCCATTTTCAGAACTTTGCTTTCATAACTTCCCTTTCTGGTCATACAGTTTACTTTATGCAGCTTGCTTCATTAAGTTTGCTTAAATTAGTGATAGTTTGAAATAGGACTTGAATGCAGTGTAAGCATTTGATAGTCACAGCAATAAATGCACATGGAGCTTTAAATATGAAACAATGACTTTTAAAAATGAGTCTAAGAGTATATATGCATGCCCATATGTATATACAGCATTTTAAGAATATTTAAGTTTTTCCATCTTTTCTTCCTCCAGAAAATACATTTGAAGTGCAGTTATTTAAAAATAGCTCAGGCCTAGGATTCAGTTTTTCTCGAGAAGATAATCTTATACCTGAACAAATAAATACCAGCATAGTAAGAGTTAAAAAGCTCTTTCCTGGACAACCAGCAGCAGAAAGTGGAAAAATTGATGTGGGAGATGTTATCTTGAAAGTGAATGGAGCCTCTTTGAAAGGACTCTCTCAGCAGGTGAGCCCCTAGCATATGGAATATAGCATTTTTCAGAGCAATTTCATAAAGCTGATTTAACTGTTTCATTTTTCATTCATGGTACCCATAGGAAGTCATATCCGCTCTCAGGGGAACGTCTCCAGAGGTATCCTTGCTTCTTTGCAGGCCTCTACCTGGTGTACTACCTGAAATTGATTCAGCTCTTTTGGTGAGACTTATGAGATATAATATATATTTTTATGGAATATCAATTTAGGTGATCCATGAGCGTGGATGTAGTGGTTTCGTCATTGATTGATCTCCTGGGCTTCATATCTGGTTGTATTGCAGCTAGGAATATCTTCTATGTGTCATGTAGTCTCTGAGTGGTTTTTATATTTGTAATATAAAATAGATTCACTTTCTATTCTCCCTTCCAATTCTAGGGTTTCTACATGAATTTCTAAACATAAACCAAAAAAAGGCATAAAATACTGGTTTAAAAAACCTTCTGTCCATTTCTTCATTGACCCAAACTAGAAAAAATAATTGTCATTCTGAACTGGTTTAGATAAAAATGAGACTTATTTAAGAATTTTAACCTTGTTCTTTAGGACACCAAAAATCACAGAGAAAAGGATTTATTTTTCCATTTCCCTTTCTTAAGTCAAGGATCCAAAATCTATTTTGATGGTGGATCAAAATGGTGACCTATAAATTGCATACTGATAAGTAGAAGTATGTACATAGATAAATAATAATATAATTGAAAAAAATGTTGCCTTTGCCCTGTCTGGTTAAAATAGTGTTCCATGGCTAGCAAATGGTGACTCATGGGTATGAAAGACAGGAGTATTTGACCCCAGAATAAATATTATTTCTAAAGCTTTGACCCGTATATTACTGTGGGGGTGGGGGTATGGCATTGCAGTCATTAGGAGAGTAATGACTATAAGACACATTATAAATAGCATTTTAAGAAATTATATTTTTGTCACTATAGAGAAAGTACTGATGGAACTCTCTTGGTGAATGTGTAAATTGATACAGTCTTTCTGGAAAAGTAATTTGGAAATATTTAACAAGACTTTTTGAAATGTTCTATGTTCTGGCAGTATAGAAAATTAGAAAAATAAATCAGAAACTGAGGTGGAAATTTGCATATACATTCTGCTAGATTTCTGTTAATAATGAAAGCTGAAATAAGTTAAAGATATATCTATAAGTAAAACTATTGGGCAAATATTAAAATTGTTTTCAAAGCACAGCTCAGAAAATACTTGTGACAGAAACCTAAATTTTGAAGGTGGAATACAAAGTGAGGTATATAACTCTGATTTAAAAGATGTCACAGACTATTAACATTTGTTATTTTTCACCAATGAGCGTAAGTTACTTTTATAAGAAAATTGATCAAATATTTTTATAGAAAGTACGATTGTTGCACGTCTCCATTTTCAGTTAAATGCTTCTAAAACTAATATGTCACACTCTGATGTCTTTAAATGTGTCCATCACAGAGCCCAGTACACTCTCCAGCACACGTACCTCCAAACAGCAACAAAGACCCTCCACAACTATCATGTGTGGAGCAAGGCACCAGCTCAGATGAAAATGAAATGTTTGACAGAAGCACAAAAAATTGCGAGTCCCAATCTAGGAGAGACAGTTACAGTGACAGCACTGCGAGTGGAGAAGAAGACTCTGTGAAAGCTCCAACAAAGATATCAAATATGAGCTGGAATTCAGCTTTGCATCAGACTCTAAGCAGTGTCCTATCACAGAGTCGACATGAAGCACCCAGGACTCAAGAAGATACCATTTGTACCATGTTTTACTGTCCTCAGGAAATACCCAAGAAACCAGAATTTGAGGACAGGTATTGTTGATATTGTGTGTAGCATTGAGAGCAACTGGTTGTTGTTAGCAGCAACACGCATCCCCCTAAGAAGGCACTGTGTCTCTGTGAACTGCACAATGAGTGGGCAGATGGCGACCCTACTGGACATCTAGCCGTTCTGACTGACAGTTTTAGTTAGCAAAGCAGTAAATTCTCTCCCCATCCGGCCTGAGCCTTACCTTCCTCTTGGCATAATTTTTAGTAATTAGGAAACCTGTATTTCATCATCAGTCATATTACCTAACAAAGAGATCTATTTATGTAGTAATAGGTGGGAGAATTGGTCACAAAAATATAAAGGAAGAGGGAAGAGAGAAGGTAGAGACTTTGCGAAATGTCAGAGATGAAAGGGTAGAGAAGATTGAGAAAGGAGAAATGATTGAAATCATCAAGGAGAAAAAAAGAGAAAGACTACATCTTCACCTCTAATTGTTATTCATACATTTTACTGGTTGTTCGTGTCTTTGAGTATATCCAGGTTCAACAATATGTCAGTTTGGTTGTTGGTTTTTTCCCCATTCTCTCTTCTAAAATAACCAGAAGAATAAGACTTTTTAAAAAAAACTTTTTTTAATTGTATAATATAAAATATATACAAAGCTAAGAAAAAAAAAACAATAGCTTTCAAAGCACTCTTCAACAAGTAGTTACAGGACAGATCCCAGAGTTTGTCATGGGCTACCATATCATGTCAGATTTTTCCTTCTAGCTGCTCCAGAATATAGGAGGCTAGAAGGAATAAATATTTTTTTATCATCACAATCCACTGTTTTGTTTCTTTTTTGTGAAAAATACCATATGTACAAAAAAAGCAATAAATTTCAAAGCACAGCACAACAATCTGTTGTAGAACAGATTTCAGAGTTTGGTGTGGGCTACAATTTCACAATTTTAGGTTTTTACTTTTCTAAGTAAGAAAAGCTCTAACATACTGGAGACTAAAAGATATCAGTTTAATAATTCAGCAATCATATTCGTTTGTTAAATCCCACCTTCTCTGTATAACTCCACCATCGTCTTTGATCTTTCTATCCCACTCTTAAGGAGTATTAAGGCTATGGCCATTCTAATTTTTTCATGTTGGAAGGGGCTGTCAATAATATGAGGTAGGGAGATGGAACTAGCTGATATTCTTGAGAGGCTGGGCCCTCTAGGTTTCAGGACCTATCTGGTCCAGGGACCAATCTGGAGGTTGTAGGTTTCTGGAAACTTACCCTAGGAATAAGACTTTTATTAATTCTTTATTTCCTCTTTTTTCTCTATCTATAGACACACATTAGGCTTCAGCCTTAGATTAACAAACTAAGAATCAAAACTATTAAATTTAACCTATCTTAATGATTCTCACAACCTAGCTACTTCTTTAAAATAGAACCTGGACAAAGAAGAAATTGGTAGTGTTACAATATAACAGATGTAAAATATATTCATAGTCCAGAATCAGACAAATTATAGTTTAGGATCTCAAATCTAAATGAGACAGGAGTATTTGCTAAGCATTTTCAAAAGCTTAACCTTCATTTGTGGCGCAGACTTGCCATATTGGCATTGAGATATGTTTGAAAAATGCTCTTCCTTCTTTGTCTCTGTAGCAGTCTTCCTTCTCTACCACTGGAAGTGACTCCTGGGCAGAGCAAGCAACCCCAGTCAGATTCTGCATCCTTTAATTCAATTGATAAATATCATATATGTCATACTTCTGAACCGACTGGACCAGGAGACTTGGCAGCTTTGAAAAATGACTCGGAAAACCACTTGGGAGACTTTGAACTAGTGAGTTTTTTTCCTTTTATTAAAAAAATTCCATATTTTCTCAAGGAAAATAGAATGCACACAATTTCTTTTATTTAGAGAAAGACTACCTTTTAGTGTACTTTCATTTCTGTATCAAATGAATGGTTGCATGTCTGTAATATAGCTGAGAAATGGGGAGAAAAAAAGGCAAAATACCTGCATGCAAATTAACTTGATTTTTTGAAGCTTTCTGGCTTCAGCTATGAAACAGGCCTAATGACCTCATAGGATTGTGATGAGGATTAAATGAAATAACATGGGTAAAGTGCTTAGTATGGTACTTGCTACAGAGTAAGACAATGAGTATTATTTTTATTTATTTCTCAAATTCTAGTGAGTTACCTATCTAAATTTTAATCAAGCTTGAATGTAATTTTATTTTCATACCTTTTACCCGTACAAATAGAGTCCTTCAGATTGTAATAATAGCCCTTGAACTTCAAATCTACATATTCCGTTTGGAAACCAAATATCCAAGTATAATATCTTTTACATTGATTGAAATTAAGCTTTTTTAAAACTATTTTTATTGTCCAAAAATAAGTGTTTATTTTACAAATTAAGGAAAAAGATCAAAACTACCTATAATCACTCCGCTCCAAACCAAAACCCAGTTTTGAAGTTTCTTTCCAGATTTTATGTTTGCCTGTAATTGCACATAGGTTTGTGTATATGTGTGTGTGTGTAGCATCTGCACCTTGAGTTTTATTCTCAGCAATTCAGTTTCATTTTCAGTGAAATCATCTGAGTGATTTCCTTAGAAAGCTGTCAATCTTTATATCTTGTTTGAAACCTTAAAAAAAAACTTTTTTATACAACTAAATAAATGAAAATATGACATTAAACGACCAAAAAAAATCATATATCTATAAACTTGTTTTTAACTTTTGTGGCTTTTGGCTTCAGTCTTTGTAGCTTAGAAATATATGAAGCATTTCCTGAACCTCCCCTTACTCTGTACCCCCTCAAATAAAGTATTCTTTGGTTGCCAAAATAAAACCATTGCTGTATCCTTATTTATCTGAAGGTAGAAGAATGGAGCCACAAGTAAGTTCTGTCTCAGCTCTCTCTAGGCAAACACAAGACATTGTATTTAAACTCAACTTCTGCCTGGGGGGGAACATTCTATTGAGAATTGGACAGACTTGGTTTCTTCACTTGGACAGGTCAATTAACCTTTTAAGCTTCAGTTCCCTCCTCTGTTTATCAAAGGAAATAATAGTTCAGTGTTGATCTTTCTGTTTGTCTACATGTCAAAATAGACAAACTGAAGAAATCACTGTTTTCTTCCCTTAGGAAGTAGAACTCCTCATTACTCTAGTTAAATCAGAAAAGGGAAGCCTGGGTTTTACAGTAACCAAAGGCAATCAGAGTGTTGGTTGTTATGTTCATGACGTCATTCAGGATCCAGCGAAAAGTGATGGAAGGCTAAAACCTGGGGACCGGCTCATAAAGGTGAGAACTTTAAGAGGAATGGGAGATTTGTGCAAATGTGGCCAAAGAGTAAGCCAGGGCTGGAGAGGGAAGAAAAGGAAAATTTTTTTTTTTTTTAAACTTTTTATTAATTAAAAAACTTAACAAAAGAACATTAATATATCATTCCATTCTACATATACAATCAGTAATTCTTAATATTATCATATAGTTGCATATTCATCATTTTTTAGAACATTTGCATCGATTTAGAGAAAGAAATAAAAAGACATCAGAAAAAGAAATAAAACAATAACAGAGAAAAAAGATTATACATACCATACCCCTTACCCCTTGCTTTCGTTTATCACTAGCATTTCAAACTAAATTTATTTTTTTTCATTTGTTCCCCCTATTATTTATTTTTATTCCATATGTTCTACTCTTTTGTTGATATAGTAGCTGAAAGGTGCATCAGACACAAGGTAAGAAAAGGAAAATTTAAGTAATATAACATTCAATTTCTCTGTTTGATTTATGTTTTCCTTTTCCACTTCTTAAAAGTAAAGACTTCTCTATATTAACAGTTGCAGAAATGCATAAAGTTCCTTTATTTTAATTTGAAATTCCCTTTTTTTTTAATTTGAAAGTCGCTTTACTCTGAGTTAAGGTATAAAACAAGTTATTGATGGTCTCATGAACAGAGAGTTTTTATTTTTTTTTAAATATTTTAATTGTAAGCAACAAACAACATACAAAGGTTCTTGACATATAAACATTCTATACATGGAGTATAATTAGTGGCTCACAGTATCATCACACAGTTATATATCCATCACCATGATCAATTTTTTTAACATTTGCATCTGCACAGAGTGTTTTTAAATTAGTAAAAGGATAAATTTCCTATATTAACAAAATAATGATGTATTTGCTATGTATTTTATATCTTCATTTCACATGAGTATTTGATAGCTGGGTTTATGGTTTTCTCAATAAGGATTACCGATAAATTAGAGACCACTACTGTAAATCTCTGACTGGTTCTATAAAAAGTTAAGAAGATCAATCTATTTTCTTGGCAAAATTTAGCTTCTCTTCCAAAATCTATAATCTTACTTTGGTCTTTTCTCATTTTTCTAGGTTAATGATGCAGATGTTACAAACATGACTCATACAGATGCAGTGAACCTGCTCCGAGCTGCCCCCAAGACAGTCAGATTAGTGCTCGGACGCGTCCTAGAAATACCAAGGATGCCAGTATTGCCTCATTTGCTGCCGGATATTACATTAACATGCAATAAAGAGGAATTGGGTAAAGCAAAGTCAAGTTTTGTGCAGAATGATATTCTTGGCTAGATTAAGAATCAGCCTGTTGCAAGTGTGGAGACAAATATTTTCTATTCCCTTCAGGTTTTTCCTTATCTGGAGGTCATGAAACCCTTCATCAAGTGATATATGTCAGTGATATCAACCCACACTCAGCTGCAGCCATTGAAGGTAATCTCCAGCTATTAGACATCATCCATTATGTGAATGGAGTCAGCACACAAGGAATGACCTTGGAAGAAGCTAAGAAAGCATTAGACATGTCACTTCCTTCAGTGGTGCTAAAAGCAACAAGGTACGTTGCAACTATTTGCATGTGTCCGTATATGTGTATGCATGTACTCATTCTCATAAACAGGTATTTTAGCTTGTTTGTTATACTTCTGTTCTCTTAAAAGATATTCCTGAATTATTAACTCATAGACTAACGTATCAGAGACTGGTAGAGATAGAACAAACTTCCGGATAGTGCGCTTTTGAGAGCACACTAAGTTTTGGATAAATATTTGGATATACTTTTTTTTTCTTAACTAAATTTATTTTAACATTTGTTCCCCTATTATTTATTTTTATTCCATATGTTCTACTCGTCTGTTGACAAGGTAGATAAAAGGAGCATCAGACACAAGGTTTTCACAATCACACAGTCACATTGTGAAAGCTATATCATTATACAATCATCTTCAAGAAATATGGCTACTGGAACACAGCTCTACATTTTCAGGCAGTTCCCTCCAACCTCTCCATTACATCTTGACTAACAAGATCATATCTACTTAATGCACAAGAATAACCTCCAGGATAACCTCTCAACTCTGTTTGGAATCTCTCAGCCATTGACACTTTATTTTGTCTCATTTCACACTTCCCCCTTTTCGTCTAGAAGGTTTTCTCAATCCCTTGATGCTGAGTCTCAGTTCATTCTAAGGGTTTTCTCAATCCCTGGATGCTGAGTCTCAGCTCTTTCTAAGATTTCTGTCCCACATTGCCAGGAAGGTCCACACCCTTGGGAGTCATGTCTCACGTAGACAAGGGGAGGGTAGTGAGTTTGCTTGTTGTGTTGGCTGGAGAGACAGGCCACATCTGAGCAACAAAAGAGGTTCTCTTGGGGGTAACTCCTAGGCCTAATTTTAAGTAGGCTTGA
>PVIY010007692.1:0-80810 GCA_004026745.1 Myrmecophaga tridactyla | reverse complement strand
CGGGGGTGTGGGGCAGGGATGCGTGGAGGAGTCGGGGCAGGGGCGCTTGTAGGGAGGCAAGTGATGGGATTAAGTGCCTGGGGTGTAGGGGGAGTCACGGGTCATGGCGTGGTGGCAGCACGCATGAGGGTAGGACATTCAAGGAACACGGCTTGGCTTAATCCTAGTCCCGTCTCCCTGTCCATGAACTCCTGAGGGCTCCAGGCTTCCCTTAGGAAAGGGGGGTGTTAGCCTGTTTGTCCGGCTAGATGGTCCTTGGTTCTCTGAGTTCTTCAGCTTTGCAACCAAGGCTGCCCTTTGTGATGTAGAAGACCCTCCCAGGTCACTTATACCCTGGAACCATTGTCCCTTCCTGTCCATTCTCTAGCTGTGCTTGAAGCAAGGATGAACTGGACCTAGCCTATTCTGCCGTTTTCATTTAGACTTGTTTTTGCTCTTATTTTAGAGTGGGTGTACAATAGCCTTTATTCCAAGGCCAATTTATTCCTATATATGCTAGTTACCAATTTATTGCCTCTTAGCTACAAATTCCCTTCAATATATGCTCTGCAATAATGGACAGAACTACTTTACACATCTCCTCTTTACAGTAAGCCTGATGTTAGGCTTTCTAAGTAGAGGGCTCTAGAGGGACACTGCAGGAGGTAAAGATTCTCCTACTGTTTCCATCTGCTTCGTGGTGGGTTATCAGTGTTCAGAAGGTAACATCCAATGGTTCTCTGCCCAAGCTATGTTCTCAGAATTTGTAGTTCCTCAGAAACCTTGCAGCCTCAACCTGGCATGGTGACAAAGCTCTCTCAATACAGAAACCAGAGCCCCAAAAATCTCCTACTGACATCAGTACCTCGAAAGCCTCATGTACACTCTGGCACTCCAATCCCCTCTTCTTCAGTCCCAGAGGTGTAGCTTCTCTACTGTCTGGAGGTTTCCCCTAAGTCTCTGTTCCTCTGCAGGCTGTCCTGCAGTTTGCCTTAGCTGGTATCTATTGAGCTACTCTCCCTCTCTAGGCCCCTATGTGGCTTCTCTGTGGCCCAGAGAATTATCACAGAGTTGCTGCTCTCTCTGCCCACCCACACCGACTTGCTGATCATCTGTGCCCTGTCTGCACTCTTAAGGGCCATCCTGCTTGCCTAGAACTGAAGAACCACTTCGGCTCAGCATGGGAAAGCTAACACACTTCTCTGCTACCCAGTCGACTAAACTATGCCTTCTCCAGTGACGTTTGAACTCCTTCCAACTCCTGAGCACTTTCCCTCAGCCTTAGAGTACCTTACAGAGTACCATCCTTATATCTTATAGTCTGTTTTTATTTTTACCAAAGTTAGTAATTATTTATATTAAAATTTTCCTATTTAATCTACTGTGTGCTTTCTACCTCCCAGATAAGACCCAGACCGATACACTAAATTAAGCCATAATTCTTCTGGGGCCTCTGCTGAATGCGCCCTGATGTTCAATGAGAACTCTTCACTTTTCCTTCTACAGCCCTGCAAGGGCTCTGGCAATTGTTTAGCGCACAGCTTCCTGGTTAGTCTGTGCCCAGTCTCACCTGAGTTCCACCTTATTCATGCATGGCTCAGTACTCAGCAGCAGAAGGGCTCTATGCAAAGTTCTGGAGCTCTTTCCTTATGAAACTCTCCTCAGTTCTGTACTCTCCCCCCAAAATTCCAGCTACCCCAGTCTCTCTAAATTCTAATTTCTGTCTCCCACCGTGCTCCCCTGCACTGTGGTCCAGACAGCACCTGTAGTCTGAAAGCCAGGGTGGCCGTAGGGTTCATCCCTAGGTTTCCTTCTCTTGTCTCAGGGATCACAATCCTTTCGTCAAATATCTGATGAAAGCTGTTACATATTTTTTTCCAGTTCTCTGATTGTTTATGGCAGAAGCAGAAGTCCAGCCCAGTTACTTCTTTATGGCCGGAAGAGAAGTCTCTTTTCCTTTGATTTTAGGAGCTACACTTTGAATAAATGTCTTTAATAATAAATGCTTTTACATATTTATTTATTTTGCTTAAGTTGGATACAGTTTGTCTTTTGTTATTTGCATCCAAAGAACCCTGATGACACAAGTATGATGCCCAGACTGAACACATGAAATATTTCGGATAAAACCCAAACACTCTGGATTACAGTAAGACTTTTATTGTCTTTATTCTGAATACCATAGCTTTATTAATATAGTCTAAGCTTAAATAAGCTTTTATGTTGGTAATTATATGGTTTTGTTAACACAGAATTTATAACCTACAAAACTCAAATTCTTTTCCATATTTGCTATTAAGTTTGACTTTTTTTCAAATGTTATTTATACTATTAGTTGGGACTTTCCTACTAATGTTACAGGACTATTCATTTATCCCTATGAAATTCCATTTTTCTGTATGCAGCTCATATTTAGAACTTGTTGAAAACTTGATGGACCTAGTCATTGTCCAAATACATTAGCTGGCCGGCTCAAAATCATGATCTCTTCTTTTGAGCAAATCATTATTAAACATGGAAAAGCAGGTAAAAGTCAGCATATTCTAGTAGAGACTTTCTTCTCTATTTATATTTATTCCCATCCTTTAGCATGGCCATTCAACCACTTATAAATCCTATAAACGCTCTTACATCCAGGCTGCTTTCTTCATCTACTCCACAGGGATTTCATTGGATATTTTTTCAATTACCTTATAAATCCAAATAAATTATCTTTTCTTCTATTTTCCTGACTAGTAATATTTCCAATAAAGAAAAATTGAGCCAGTCTAACAAGTCTACCTCTTAGCTTACAATGACTTCTTATACTCATGAATTCCTTTCTTTAATGTGCTCAATGTTTTTAAATCTGTGTTTATAACAATAGATCAAAATTCACAGAATTTAACTCCTTCCTATTTGAAAAACATGATTTGGAGGTAGGTGTTGCAAATAGTTAACTAATAAACATAGTAGAAGCTCAACATCCTTGATTTCATTCAATCCTAACAACAATAATATAAAATAAAATAAAAATAATGATATCTATTATTTTTATTTTATAGATAAGAAAAGGAAGGCTCAAAAAGATCAATTTGCCCATGATCATATAGCTAGTAAGTGGCAGAGGGAGGGCTGATCCCATGCCTAATGTCAAAGCCCAGGCTTTCAGCTACTTCATCTGTCTCATGGCTACATTTACCTATTCTGGTCTTATGATACCCCTCCATTGTTCTTCATAGTTCCACAATGTGCTGTGTTTAATCACTTTGTCCCCATGGATCTTGAAAAACCATCTTGGTAGAGTTAAGTTTATCTTAGAGTTTTTGTTCAGGAGTCTTAGCAGCTCTGGGGTAAACAAAGCTTCATCTCTCCCCAGTACACAAATACAGGCACAACTGGACTAGGTTGTTATCTTCAGTCATGGCCTTAGCCAAGGGATAGAGAGAATAACAAAGTTTCTCAGTCTCCATTTCAGTCTCTTTTCCCTTATCCTAGATTTTCCTTACACTCCCTTCTCGGGGAGTACCGTACTCCAGCTTTCATTTTTTCTAAAGGGTCACTCCCTTTTAAAGATATGGGAAGAAAGAAAGAAGGAGACAGAACAATGGATGCAAGAAATAGTATTTGTAGCCTTGATCCTGTATTAAAAGTTAGAGGGATAGCTCTGGAGAATGAAGGGGGTGGGGGGGGGAGCGCTTTGCAACACCCAGGAAAGTGCAGGATGAAGAGCTTCTTAGCTGTGGTGAGAGATCATGAGTAGCCCCCTCAGCCCTAGCTCTTGGCACCCATTCGCAACTCTCAGGGGAGAAAGCTCAGTGTTGCCAATCCCTGGCAGGTGGACTGAAATGGCAGCAGAGGTCCACTCCCCCAAAAACAAGGCAGGACACAGTCTAGCACTGTTTCAGCATTTGGCCCGCAAATTTAGATTCCAGGAGACAGCAGCTTCAACTCCTACAACCCATTGTGATAGCACCATCAACTGGAGCCAACAGCTAAGAATAGCCTGCCTTCAGATTGCTGAGTAGAATAGACTGCTGGAGAGGGCAATCTGTGGGCAGGCAAAGAAAGCACACCTCTGGGAAGACCTCTAAAAGGCTTTTGGGTGAAGAGGGCCATCTGCTGGTCAGGTCAGGAACACACACTCTTGGGAAATGGAATTAATGGCTTTTGGAGCATCTTTATGTGATTGTTTCCCAAGAGCCCTGTGGAACTGGTGTGTGCCCTCATGGATCCTTGGCGCAGCCCTACTTGGGTAATACTGATGAACCAGGTGTCAAAGAGCAGCATTAACAGAAACCCAATCAACAACAAAAGCTTTGACAAGAGAGAGAATCCGAATTTGAGAATAAACTCACCAAGATAATCCAACTCACAGACATCAATAAAAAAAATAACAAGCCATATTAAGAAACAGGAAGATATGGCCCATTCAAAGGAACAAATCGAAAAGTCAGAGGAGATACAGAATCTGGAAAAACTAATCAAAGATGTTCAAACAAACCTTTTAAACTAATTCAAGGAGATAGAGAGATAAAGGATATTAAGAAAATGCTGGGTGAGCATAAAGAAGAATTTGAAAGCATGCAAAGAAAAATAACAGATCTTATGGGAATGAAAGTCACAATAGATGAAATAAAAAATACACTGGAGGCACACAACAGCAGATTTGAACAGGCAGAAGAAAGCATCAACAAGCTAGCTGACAGAGCATCCAAATTCAAACAGATGAAAGAACAAGTACAAAGAGAAAAGAATGGGAAAAAATTGAGCAGGATCTCAGGGATCTGATTGACAACATGAAGTGCACACACATTCACATCATGAGTGTCCCAGAAGGAAAAGAGAAGGGAAAGGGGCAGAAGGAATATTTGAGAAAATAATGGATGAGAACTCCCCAACCCTTATGAAGTAATTGATACCCATGTTCATGAAGTGCAACGTACTAAAAACTGATAATCTGAATAGACCTACTCCAAGATACATACTAATCAGAATGTCAAATCCAAAAGTAAAGAGAGAACTCTGAAAGCAGCAAGAAAAAAGTAATTCATTATATACAAGGGATGCCCAATAAGCCTAAGTTTTGATTTCTTATCAGAAACCATGAAAGGGAGAAGGCAGTAGTATGACACATTCAAGATACTGAAAACTAAAAAGCCAGTATTTCTCTATCTGGAAAAATTGCCTTTCAAAAATGAGGGAGAGCTTAAGATATTCACAGATAAGCAGAAGTTGAGAGAGTTCATTAACAAGAGATCTGTCCTACAAGAAATACTAAAAGGCCCTACAGGCAGAAAGGAAAGGACAGGAGAAAGAGACTTGGAGGACAGTGTAGAAATGGAAAGTAACAGTAAAAGAAACTAAAAGGGTCTAAAGAGGCAAAAATAAGACATTACATATGAAAACCAAAGGATAAAATGGTTGAAGTAGTACTGAGGCCACAGTAATAACACTGACTGTTAATGGATTGAATTCCCAAGTCAAAAGACTGGTAGAATGCACAAAAAAAGTTTCAGCCATCTATATGCTGTCTACAAGAGACTAACCTTAGACCCAAGGATACACCTTAGACCTAAGTGAAAGGCTGGAAAAAAAGATATTCCACACCAACAGTATTTTAAAAAAAAAGCTGGAGTAGCTATATTAATGTCAGACAAAATAAACTTTAAATGAAAACTGTTATAAGAGACAAAGAAGAACATTATATATTAATAAAAGGGAAAATCCACCAAGAAGAAATAACAATCAAATAGATGTACACCTAAACAGGTTGCCCCAAGATACATGAGGCAAACACTGACAAAACTAAAGGGAGAAATAGATGTATCTACAATAATAGCTGGAGACTTCATACACCACTCACATCTATAGATAGAACACTTAAACAGAGAATCAACAAGTAACAGAGAACTTGAATAACCTGATAAATGAACTAGAACTAAGGGACAAATACAAAACATTGCACCCTCCAAACAACAAATGTACATTCTTCTTAAGAGCTCAAGAATCATTCTCTAGTATAGAGTACATGTTGGGCCACAAAACAGGTTTTAATAAATTTGAAATGATTGAAATTATACAAAGAACTTTCTCTGATTGGAATGGAATGAAGCTGTAAATCAACAACAGGCAGTGGACTGGAAACTGCACAAATTTATAGAGGTAGAAAAACACGCACTAAAACAATCCGTGGTCTAAGCTAAAGAATAAATTGTAAGAGAAATCAGAAAATATCTGAAGATGAATGAAAATGAGAACACAACATATCAAAACTTATGAGATGCAACAAAGGCAGTGCTGAGAGGGAAGTTTATAGCCCTAAACATGTACATTAAAAAGGAAGAAAGAGCTAAAATCAAAGATTATATACAAACTTGGAGGAACTATAAAAAGAACAGCAACTAATTCCAAAGCAAGCAGACAGAAAAGAATAACAAAGATTAGAGCAGAAATTGAGAACAAAAAATGAGAGACTCAACAAAACCAAAAGTAGATTCTCTGAGAAGAAGAACAGAATTGACAATCCTTAGCTAGATTGACCAAGAAAAAAAGAAAATAGATGAAAATAAAATCAGAAATGAGTGGGGGGCATTATTACTGGCCCTCCCAAAATAAAAAAAATCATAACAGGATACTAAAAATAGCTGTACAATAATAAACTAGACAACTTGGGTGAGATTGATATTTTCTAGAAACACGCAAGCAGCCTACACTGACTTCAGAAGAAAGAGAAAATCTCAAAAAATGAATCACAAGAGATTGAAACAGTCATAAAAAATCTCCAAAGAAAAGCCAAGGACCAGAGGGCTTCACAACTGGCTTCTACCTATCATTCCAAGAAGAATTAATACAAATCCTGCTCAAATTCTTCCAAAAAATTAAAGAAAAGGGACTACTACCTAATTTATTCTGTAAGCTAATATCACCCTAATACCAAATCCAGATAAAGATACCACAAGAAAGGAAAATTATAGACCAATCTCTCTAATGAACATAGATTCAAAAACCCTCAACAAAATATTTTCAAAATGAATTCAACCACATGTTAAACAAATTATACACCATGAACAAGTGGGTTTTAACTCAAGTATGCAAAAAGGTGGTTCAAAAACAACAAAATCAATTAATGCATTAAAGCACAATAACAAATTGAAGGAAAAGAACTACATGACCATCTCAACCAATGCAGAAAAGGCATTTGACAAAATCCAGCATTCCTTCCTGACAAGAATACTTCAGAAATAAGAATAGAGGGAAATGTTCTCAACGCAATAGAGGGCATATATGGAAAACATACACCTAACATTGTAAGCAATGGTGAAAGACTGAAAGCTTTTCTGTTAAAATCAGGAACAAAAACAAGGATGTCACCACTGTTATTGAACATTGTGCTAGTAGTTCTAAGTAGAGCAATTAGGCAAGAAAAATAAATAAAACACATACATATTAGGAAGAAAGAAAGAAAACTTTCACTATTTGCAGATGATATGATCCTGTACCTAAAAAGTTCTGAAAAATCTACAAGACTACTGGGCCAAATAAACGAGTTCAACAAAGTAGAAGGACACATGATTAACACACAAAAATCAGTAATGTTACTATACATTAGTAATGAGCAGTCTGAAGAAGAAATCGGTTTAAAAAATGCATTCACAATAGCAACTAAAAGAATCAAATATCCAGGAATACATTTAGCCAAGGATGTAAAGGACCTGTGGATAAAAACTACAAAACACTGCTAAAGGAAATCAAAGACCTAAATAAGTGAAAGGATACTCCATGTTCATGGATTAGAAGACTAGATATTGTTAAGATGCCAATTCTACCAAAATTGATTTACATATTCCATGCAGTTCCAATCAAAATTTCAACAGCCTATTTTGCAGATTTATCTAGAAGAGTAAGGGGTCTCAGATAGCAAAAAAATATCTTGACCAAGAAAAATGAAGTTGGAAGACTCTCCCTTCCTGACTTTAAAATATATTACAAAGTTACAGTGGTAAAAGCAGCATGCTATTGGCATAAAGATAGAAATATTAAACAAAGGAGTTGAGTTGAGAGTTCAGAAATAGATGCTCACCCCTATGGTCAATTGATTTTTGATAAGGCTGCCAAGTCCACCCAACAGGGACAGAGCAGTCTCTTCAACAAATGGTTCATCCAAAAGAATGAAAGAGGACCCATATCTCACAACTTATACAAAATTTAACTCAAAATGGATCAAAGACCTAAAAATAAGAGCCAGAACCAGAAAACTACTAGAAGAAAACGTAGGGAAGCATCTTCAAGATTTTGTGGTAGGAGGTGGTTTCTTAGACCTTACACCCAAAACCCAAGCAATGAAAGAACAAATAGATAAATGGCACCTTCTCAAAACTGAAGATTTTTGTGCTTCAAAGCACTTTGTCAAGAGGGTGATAAGGCAGCCTTCTCAATGGGAGAAAATATTTGGAAACTCCATATCCAATAAGGGTTTAATATTCAGGATAAAAAAAAAGAGATCCTACAACTCAACAATAAAAAGACAGACAACCCAATTAAAAATTGGGCAGAAGACATGAATAGATATTTTTCCCATGAGGATATACAAATAGCTAAAAAGCACATGAAAAGATGCTCAACATTACTAGCGATTAAGGAAATGTAAATCAAAACTTCAATGAGCTATCATTTCATACCGAATAGAACGGTCACTATTAAAACAAAAAACAGAGAACTGCAAATGTTGGAGAATATGTGGGAAGGAGGAACACTCATTCACTATTGGTGGGAATGTAAAATGGTGCAGCCACTGTGGAAGGCAGTTTGGCGGTTCCTCGGGAAGCTAAGTATAGAACTACCATATGATATAGCAATCCTGCTACTACTTAGAAGAACTGAATGCAGGGATGTGAACAGACATTGGCACACCAATGAACGGAGCAGCATTATTCACAATTGCCCAAAAATGGACACAACCCAAATGTCCATCCACCAATGAATGGATAAACAAATTGTGGTATATACATACGATGGAATATTAAGCAGCTGTATGAAACAATGAACTCGTGGAGCATGTGACTACATGGATGAACCTTGAGGACATTATGTTGTATGAAATAAGTCAGACACAAAAAGACAAGTATTGTATGACCTCGCTAGTATGAGCTAAATATAACTAGCAAACTTATAGTGTTAACGTCTAGCACATAGGTCACTAGAAGATAGAATGAGGGCAGAGAATGGAAGCTGATGCTTAATTTGTGCAGAACATGTATTAATGTTGACTGTTAATGTTTGGAAATGGATAGATGTTGATGACAGCAAATTACAGTGAATGTAATTAACAGCAGTGATATGTGGGTGCGATTGTGGTTGAAAGATTATGGTTGAAAGGTAAAGTTTAGGGGTGTGATGTCACAAGAAGGAAAGCCAGAGGATGAAACATGGGTCGGTATAACATAGTAAACCCTCTTTGGGGTGAAAATGTTCTAGAACTGATTGTGGTAGTGGATGCACAACTCTGTGAATATACTAGAAGACACTGTACCATCAAAGGTGATGGTAGGATTTAACAAACGCATATGATTGCTGAATCATTCAATTGATAAAAAAAAAAAAGTTAGGGTCATTTTTCTATTTCTCCTTTGTGTAAAAGTTCCCATAGATGTGAGGGAAACCAGATATCCTTGAAGACAGAGGCATCAGTGGGATTCCAAATTCAGCTGGATATTTCCCTTAGCTCATTGTTTTTACATGTTTTCTTTTTTCTATTACTGTGACACACAGCAAGAGGTACATTTTTCATCATGACCAAATTCATATCTTCATATGTATATAATTAAAACAAATTTCATGAAATAATACTTACCCTTACCATGAGTAATATACTTTGATTTTTTTCCATTCCAATGCTTTTCAAATTTATTGTGCATGGTAATCAACTGGGAATTATTTAATATGAGGTTCTGATTCAGTGCCTCTGGGATGGGGCCTGAGATTCTGCATTTTAACAAATTCCCAGGTAGATGCTTCTGTTTCTCAAACTGTACTTTGAGTAGCATTCCATTTTAGCTTTCTAAAAATGCAAATTGTGACCTATTACATTATTTTTACAACTCCCTAATGCATCTGGATGGCAGCTTGAAAAAGCACTGCCATTGTATTTCTTGTGTAAAAGCTATGCTTGGGGCAGCTCGAGCTGATAACATATCCTCCTAAGACATTCTTGTAAAAATAGATTTCCCAAGGAGTGATATCATGCTTGGAGGTGGTTTAAGAGGAAACAGGCTTCATCTTCCATATATCAAGACCAAAAAATAATTAAAGTAAAAGGAAGGATATCTTCTGACTGCTTTTTTGAATTCCAACATTTGACAAAAATGAATAAATCTATTCCAATTTGGAATGAATAAATCAGAATATTCTGTATAATGAGGACTCTCATGACTCTGTTTATGAAGAAAGTTACAGAAGATGACTGAAGGTGATGGTGGCAATGACATGTGTATCAGAAAAAGCCAACATTTTCTGTGGTGTGATTTCCTTTTGTCTGCAATATAGATGCCTACCCTGTCAGGGCACTTGTTTTTAAGTAACAGAAGCCAATTTCAACTTAATGAAAGTAAAAGTGAGGAAGGTTATTGTGGCACTCCAGATAAGTTGGGCAGCTGTGAGGCCAAAGTGGAAAATAAGTAGAAACCCCTCTGGAGGACTGGGAAGGAGGAATCAAAGCCATGGTCTCAGAGCAAAAACAGCTGGTCAGGCTGTCCCTGCTGAGATTAGTGAACTTGAATCATTTCCCCCTTTTGTCCTCACATCAGACTCTCAAGATCAAAGTTACAAGCATCCATTTAGCTGAGTTTAGATCCTACTTTCCATCCTGGTTGTCCTGCAGCAATAGAAAGAATTTAGCTCTGCAAACTTCCATAGGGGGCAGGTGCTACCATCCCTCCAAGAGCACAGAAAAGTGAAGAGAGGAAATGTCCCAAAAGTAAATTGGGGTGCTATTGGAAAGAGGACATGGATGCTAGGCTGACAATAAACTACACAGGATGAAGCATCTTGAATCTCTCAAAGCCCTTACTGCAAGTATAACAGGCTAATGAATGGAATTTTTCAGCTGTTTGGGAATTCTGGCTATAGTCTCAGACCCAAGTAGAGTAGATGCTAATTGACCTACATTCTAAAAACAGCCCTTGCAGGGCTGAATAAGAAGCAACAGAAAACCATCCCTAATATCATCAACAAGCACTGCCAACCTCCCCCCAACTTCCACTCTTTTAGCCCCTATAGGAAAAAAATTACAAAATTGAGGGCGAGTTGTCAGAACTCCTGCAATATAGGAATTATCACCCAAAAAAATGTGGCATGGATTTTACCCTTCTCCATATTAGAGGAAAAGGGGATATTTATTCCCTCTCTCAGCAAATTAAGATGCAGGGTGTGATGGTAGGAGCTGTATGTACCCCAAAAAAGCATGTTCTTAAACATAATCCATACTTGAGGGTGTGAATAGGACCTTTTGATGAGATTACTTTAGTGAAGGTGTGGCCCAACCCAATCAGGATACGTCTTAATCCTATCGCTAGAGTCTTTTATAGGCAGAATGAAATTGAGAAAGATGCAGAAGGAAGCCACAGAGGGAGCAGCCAGAAGCTGAGCGTCAGTGGAACCTGAAGAGATGGGAAAGGCCAGCAGAGGGCACCATGTGCCCTGCCATGGGAAAGAGGAGCCAAGAAACAAGGGTCACTGGCAACCAGCCCCAGAAGCCACTCTCCTAGAAGCAAACATCACATTGATGACACCTCGATGTGGACTTTTTCCCAGCCTCAAAACCATAAGCTAATAAATCCCCATTGCTTAAGCTGACCCATTGCATGGTATTTGCTTAAACAGCCAAGGAAATAAAACAGAGGGGTGAGACAAGAAAAACAGTCACAGAAAAGAGACTTCTGCTGATATAGGACATGCAGATCTGCACTATATTTGAATAGATAGAAAGAAAGAGGAAAGAGCCAACAATGGGGAGCATCGATTCACACTGCTTAGTGAGACAAGAATGCCTGAGTTTTCAGCACAGAAGGCATCTGTGTTTAAGCTATATTATGGTTATCTTGCCTAAGAGGGCTGCCTGCCATGGGGGGATCCAGCCAAGTGAAAGGAGCTGAAGGGTAGAGGGCAGAAGAACTCAAGTTGTGGTGCATCCATCACCCATGTTGGAGGCTTGTGCAGCTGGGACCCGTGCAGGACCCCCGGAAGAGCCCACCCATGCCCTGCACTGTAACAGCATCTGGATGTCAGCTCCGTAGGTGTGAATGACTATCCAGTGGGGACCACAGGAACCATGGCTAAGCAAGAGATGCATGTCTCCTTCCTCACCTCTCCTCCAGGATGATGACACTCTCAGAAAGTCAGAGGGACTCACAGCATGAAGGAAGAGAAGTGGAGCAGAAGAGAAGCAAATCGCATTGATTCACCAGGACAGGGTCATTTGCACCACTGGTCAAACCTGGGCTAGAGTGAGGGGAAGAGTGTAAATTTGGATTCGAGACTTAAGCTTTACCTGGAATATACTGGTCTTGACTTTTTAAAATCTGAAAGTGTCTGGAATGCCACAGATTTGCCTGAGATGTGGTTAAGGGACTGAAATCAACTTTTCATCAAAGCTTGCCTAACCACAATGTTGGAGAAATAAAAGTGTTTCATGTAAATATCCCACTGAGTTCAGATTTTCAAGTTTTCTAAACTGGTTAGACAAGCAAAAGAAACTGACTTTGACTAGTTTAAGCAGAAAAAGAATTTATTGAGAAACTACTGGGTAATCAGTGTAGGAAGGCTGCAGAATCAGGTTGGGGAGCTGGGCAGAGATATAGTAAGGCTCTAACATCCAGAGCTAAAAGTCAGGAAAAACCACACCCTGCCACTGGATGCCAAATGCCAGAGTTCACACCATTAAAACCACCAATCTTGAACACTAACTTGGAGGTAACTACCACCACTGGAAATGGGATGTTACTGCCTCAGTTGAGAGGCCAGAAGGAATTCTCCACTGTCTGTGATCACAATTCAAAATCTGGGGCAGATACATCTGATCAGCTGAGCCTAGGTCACGGGCCCAAGCCCCAGCTGCAAAGCAGTCTAAAGAAGCAAGTATGCTTCTCTTCAGTAAGGGAGACTCTTCCCTGCACTAACTCTCATAAGCAGGGTTACTGTTAGCCTATAGTGTGCTTTGGCAAGTGAGAAAAATGCATGCCTCTAGTTGGCAAAATTAAGAAGAGCCTTTCTTTTCTCCAGTGGTCACACAATACTTTCAGGGCCCATGGGTCAGAACATGCCTAAATTTCAGCCCCAGTTTCTCTCTCTGATGGGTGTCTTTGGGCAGTGCACAAACTGTGCAACTGTATGCAGTAATTCTGCTCATAATGTGGACTTTTTTCAAATACAGAAAGGAGATGCAGCCAAAGTGATGGATATGTACTAGAGGAAGGCAGCCAGCTTACACAGAAACATGATGAACAGATGACGAGCATGCAGCTTGATGATGGCCAGTGGAGAAATGCTGTGATGAGACCAAGACAAGTAAACAAAAGCCAGGTAAAAACTGGAATTTCTTGAGAAGTTATTTAATGTGAAAGTGAGTTACTAGCAATATAAGTTTCTCTTCACATCACGTGTGGAATTTGACCTCCAATAAATGGAGATGCCAAGTGGTAGTGACAAAAGGTGGGCACATCTGAATTATCATGCAGAAATACTTGGAACCAGCAAATGTTTCAATCAGTGCACTATGTTAAAATTTACATCAATTCCGCTCCCAATTCATGAAATAATTTTCTCATGCCTAACAAATCAGGAGAAGATTTATGAAACATTTCCTATATTTTCATGCTGAAATTAATACTCATTTGCTCACAATTGCTACAATAATTTAGTCAAGTGCTTGTGAAAGAAAAATGTGGATGCTATTTTATTGTATATAATTGATATGTAAATTTTTTTCCAAGTATGGATGCTCAAATTAGAAGTAAACACTGGTTACTCCTATTTTTATTCTGAAAACATTAGAAATGGAAAAGGTAAGCAGATTGATTAGATCATTCAATACTGACTAATGGGGGTGGAAGTAGATTTGATTCAATGAAATGATCTGTCTATAACATTGTACTGCATCAAATCAATTCTATTGAGCATGTATTATATACTCATAACTTCTCGGTTGGTGGATTTATAGTTGCTATTTTTGGAATTTCTTTCTACAGTGAAGTAGTGAGCTGAAATTCTTTTTGGACAGGGTTCAAGACAGAATGGTAGGGAAAGTATTTGACATAGAATATTGGCAACTCTTTCAAGTTTTGCTCTAAACTGGAGCAGAAAAAAAAACGAAGCTTCACTGCAAAGGGATGTAAGATCCAAGGAGTGTTTCCTAAAGTGGGAGGGATTACTGTATTTTTGTATTCTGTTGGGAATGACATAGTGGAGATCTGTGGTGGAGGAGCAGATATCTCACTGTCACACTCTCCAGCACTATTTCTGAGAGCTCTTTTATGTATGACATTTACAATAATCCTGGATTCTCTCTGAATTTCCTCTCTGCCAATGATCTCATCCTCCACCCTACCTTGGCCATTCCTCTCATTATTGCACCCTAACTCTTATCACCAATAATGGCAACCTCCCCATAAATTCAGTTTCAAGCATCTCATTTTTCCATCAGCTCCAAGTTTTCCAACTCGGATGATCGCTCAGTCTGGAATGCCAACTTCAACAATTCTTTGAATACACCAGTACCCATAATCCTTGATCCTACTGCCTTTTTATGTCCTTGAACTTATCAAATCCATATATTAAACTTACTGAGTTTAAATTCTATGACCATTATTTATGATCATTTGCTTGCATACATGATCAATGACTTTTCCCCCTTCCTTCTTCATTTTGCTCACCTGCCAAACCCCAACACTGATTCAATCCAACTGTCCACTTACTCCATGGTGGCACTGGTGCAATTGAATGTAATTACAGAAAAATGAAAATACAAAAGTTGATGGATCTCACTCTAAATTCATGATCTCTAAATTCCATCCATTTACCTCTCCTTATTTCATTTACTTTTCTAGTCTCCTAGAGGGTAACCTTCTCTTTTCTCAAAATTCTAAGATCTATTCTTCAATCTTCACTCTCATTTGAAGATGCTACTTCCCCTCTTTCTGTTTCACTGAGAAAATGGAAGCAGTGAGAGGAAACTCTCCACAATCTTCTACAACTACATCTAATCACCTTCCCTCATGTGCAGTCCACAGGCTTTGCCTTCCCTTCTATTACTATGGATGACCTAACCCCACTCCTATCTATGCCCACCTGCTCCACTTTTGCACTAAGTCTCACTTCATCTTCCTAAATTATTGACTTTCCACTTCATCATTAATTTCCCCCCTCAATATGATTATTCATATCAGCATTCAAAAGTGTTTTTTCTCCCACTTAAAAAATCAAAACAAAACAAAACACTTTGTTTGACCTTACGTGTCAGTTTGAAATTATCATGTGCCCCAGGGAAGCCATGCTTCAATCCTGATCCAATCTTATGGGGCCAGACCTATTGTTGAAGGTGAAAGCCTTTGATTAGTTTGTTTCCATGGAGATTGGCCCACTCAGTTGTGGATGTGATTTTGGTTAGATTAATTCCGTGGAGATGTGACACACCCAATTGTAGGTATGGTCTTTTGGTTAGATGGAGATGTGACTCCACCTACTAAGTGGGTCTTGATTAGTTTACTAGAGTCCTTTAAAAGGGGAAACATTTTGGAGAAACCTCAGATGCAGATGCATGGAGAACAGTTGCTTTGGAGTTTACAGAGACACAAATGTTTCAAGATGCTTAAAGTCTCAATAGAGAGAGCAGATGACTAGACATGGGGAGAGCCCAGCAGATGTTACCATGTGCTTTCCCATGAGGTGCTAAGTAAGCCAGAACCCAGAGCTGTGTCCAGAGGAGCTAAGTGAAGGCCCGCAGATGCTCAGAGTTGGAAACCACTGGCATCAGAAGCTGGAAGCAATGGGAACCAGGAACAAGGACTGACAGATGCCAGCCTTCCTATGTGACAGACATTAGCATCTCTTGACACATCCAGCCTTTCTTTGGATGCCTTAGTTTGGACATTTTATGGCCTTAGAACTGTAAACTTGTAACTTAATCAATTCCCCCTTTTAAAAGCCATTCCATTTCTGGTGTATTTCAATAATACATCTGACTTCCCTCATCAGCTACTGTCTGCTTCCCTTTATTATAAAACTCCTCCTTGAAACAGATTTGTATACCTACTATCTTCATATATTTTCTTCCTATACTCTCTTAAGCCCCTTACAATCAAGGCATTACCCCAAATTCTCAATTGAAGCTGCTCTTTTCAAGGTAATCAAAAGATCTCCAGCTTGCTAAATCCAATGGTCAGAAATATTTGCTAACCTCCTCCTTGAATATCTTTTTTTGCTTGGCTTCCAGGATTCCATATTTATCTACTTTTCCATTTATGTCTCTAGTTGCTCCTTTTTAGTCATCTTGTTTGTTTCTTCTCACATTTCCAACTTCTAAATGTTCAAGTGCCCAGTTCTTACTCCTTAGCTCACTTCTCTTTTCTATCTATGGTCAACCTCTAGAATATTTCACCCTGGCACAGAACTATAAATACCATTCTTATGCTGCCCATTCCTAAATATATATCTCCAGCCTTGAACTCTCCCCAACTTCCCCTTTGACATCTCAACTTGGTTGCCAAACGGACATCTCAAAATTAATGTGTTGAAAATCAAACTCTTACCTTTTTCCCAAAAGTCTTTCCATCCCGTAATCATCCCCATCTCAGTAATTAGCAACTTTATCCTTCTATTTGTTCAGACTAAGACCCTTGCTGTCATCCTTGAGCTGCTCTTTTACACCCTACATCCAAACTACCAGCAAATCACTTAAGGTTTGCCTTCAAAATATATTAACGATTCTGGTCCGAGTCTCCCTCATTCCTCCTGAATCACCGCATTAGCCTCCTAGTTTGTCTCCCTGTTTCTGTCCTCGCTTCTCTACCAACCATTCCCAACAGAATGCCTAGAGTGATTTTGTTAAAACACAAATTATATCATGTTTCTCCCTTGCTCTAAGCCCCATAGCCTTCCATCTTAGAGTCAAAGCCATAATCCTTACAATGGCCTCTGCCTTAGGAGGTCTGGTTCTCCAGGAGACTGACTCTGAGATGAGATTTACATGTAGGAGGTTTGTCAGGAAGTGCTCTCAGGAGCAACACCTGTAAGGAGGTGAGGAAAGCAAAATGGGGCAGAAAGAGAAATGGACTGTGTGAGGTTGTTTCAACATGCCCTTCAGAGTTGGTCTGGATTGTGGCAAGGGTCTACTCACATTTTTATCCCCTCATCAACCAGTCACTAGATGTGGGCTGTTCCCAGGGAGAGGCAGTTCTCTTCTGCAGGGGCCATTTCCAGGTGAGGAATTCAGCTATGAGCCATCTTCAGCCAACTCTTGCAGCTGAGGAAATGATTGCCTTGATCCCAAAGGTAGGATCTGAAAGGGACACCATTGCTTCCCAATTACTCTCTAGTTTTATCTCCTAGTGCTCTCCCCTAGATCTCTCCTAGACACATTGGTTTCCATAGTGTGAGTTTCTGCTTTAGGGCTCTTGCTACTCTCTCTTCCTGGAATGTGTGGCTCCTTCACTTCCTTTGTGTATTACTCAAATTTTGTTTTCTCAGTGAGCCTTCCTATTTGCTATTTCAACCCATCTTTGCTCCCTGTTCCAGTCTGCTAGCTGCCAGAATGCAATATACCAGAAATGGAGTTGCTTTTAAAAGGGAGAAGGCCATGAGAATGTCCAAATTAAAGCAAGTCTAAAAAATGTTCAAATTAAGGCACCAACAAGAGGTTACCTTCACTCAAGAAAGGCTGATGAAGTTTGGGGTCTCTCTCTCAACTGGAAAGGCACGTGGTGAACATGGCAATGTCCACTAGCTTACTCTCCAGGCTTCTTGTTTCATGAAGCTTCCCTAGTGGCATATTCCTTCTTCATCTCCAACATCTCTGGCTCTCTCATGGTTCTGTTGTTTCTCTTTTAAAGGATTCCAATAAACTAATTAGGATGCACCTGGTATGGCTGGAGTCACAACTCCATAGAAGCCATCTAATCAAAAGTTACTGCTCACTATTGGGTGGGTCACATCTCCATGGGAACAATCAAAAAGCTCCCAGCCAACAATATTGAATGAGGATTAAAGGACATGGGATTTTCTGGGATCCACCACAGCTTCAAACCAGCACACTCACCCAGCACACTTGATCACTTTTAATATGCTCTACTTTTTCTTTTTTATGTAACTTTTCACCTTTGAGTATCCTATATAGTGTACTTATTCATAACTCAATAGAGGATTTTTATTTTCCACCTAAAAGTTATCTTTTCTAAGTAGAAAATTATTTTAAGATCAGAATTTTCTGAACATGAGTTTCTTTAATTCATTTAATACATTTTCCTAAACCACAATTAGACAAATACAGCTCTCTGAAGACATAGTATTATCTTTAAGATTATAATAATCATCTCACTCCTGCCATAAAAAGTTAGAAAAAAAAAAGGAGGAGTAACTGCAGATAAGGAATTAATCAAGTCTTTAACTTTTCTGAAAACCCAGGGAATTTATATAAGCCTTCTTTGTTATTACCTAGCATTACTTTCTGTAATAATATTAATATTATATTATGTCCTGAGATTTACAGCCTTATAGGGTCAGAATGTATACACACAAGTGAAGAGCAAGTGCCCTCAAAGAGGATTTCTTTACATGTCTTGTACATTCATTTATCCTAGAGCTTTCATGTTCAGGAATATTCACATTAAAATAACAGAAGAAGACTATTTTATTGAAATTCTGTGCTTCACAGCCTTTTTCATGAAACACTAAGAAAAGGATAATTATATTTATATGGCATACTGGGATTAACAGGGAAATTGGAGCCTTTAGCTAGGTTTCTCTGGTTTACCTGTCCTGCTTTAGCCTCCTAGCTGCTCTAAAAATGGTTAGCCCACCAGTTGGAAAGCTCTGCTAAATTAGGTGATGTCATATTAAATCAATTCTTACAAGTTGGTGGGTAAACTTAATCCACTATGACAAACATGGTGTACAATTTCAAGTTGTTTTCAATGAATATTCTAACAAATCTATTTTCTTATAATAAATACAGTCTGCTTTCAAGGTTACGGGTCAACAGCCCTTTGAATTGTTAATATCAAGACTCCTTCTATTGTATATGTCTATTGATACTCAGTCCACTTGGCAAACCCTTCTTTCTCTCCCTTGCATTGCAGAGGCAGAAATCCTGAGAAGTATTTTTCCCTGCTACCTTAGCCAGCATAGTTCCAGATGCATTTTTAGGGTCCATCATGCAGATGTACTCACATGATATTTGAAAGGCAGTGAGGAGGCAGAAACCACTTTCCTCCTTTCCCTGGCAGCAGTAGAAGGCAGAGCATGGGCCTCCCAGATGTAACTTCTAAAGTGTCTTCTATGTTTCCATGTCACTTCAGCCATCTTAGGGTCATAGAGGACCACAAGATGAGTAGGAGTCCCTTCCATGTTTCTGACTGGAAGGCAGAGACTTTCCAACTTTTGGTAATGGTGTAGTCCTCTAACTTGCCCTTCTTTAACCCTTGTACTGGTTAATGTAGCCCCCTGATTCCTTAGATTAAATTTTCTGCTTGAAACATCTAGAGTGCTTTCTGTGTTCTTGTCTGAGTCATGAGTGAAACATCCTTCTTAGGAAATAAACAGAAACTCAACTTTTTGATGTAAGACATATAAAAATATAGAGCTTTACCTTTCATTTTATAGTAATGGATATGTTAACACTGTCTAAGTTTCCTTAGCTACTTAACAGGATTAAAGGTTAGCATAGGGCTTGTTTGCTCTTGTATCAACAGACTCCCCTTCTTTCAAATTTCTCATTAAACTCCCAAGAAGGACTATGGCTTCTGCTTCAGTTATTTTTTTTATCAAGGAGCAAATTAAAGAACATCATGCTTGACCAAAGGATGAGAAAGCTGTGGATCCCTAAATGAAAATCAGGGGCTCTTTCTAGAATAAATGGCAAATACATTTAGAGAAGCAAACAACAAATATTTAGCTGGATAAGAAAAAAAAAATCTTTGTGTCATATGTGCTGGTTTGAAGCCATTATGTATCCCAGAAAAAGCCATGTTCTTTTTTGTAGTCAAATCTTGTGGAGGCCAACCTATTGTTTAAGGTGGGGCCTTTTAATTAGGTGGTCTCCATGGAGATGTATCTCCCCCCATTCAAGGTAGTCTTAATCCACTTAGGAGTCTTTTAAGAGGGAACCATTTTGGCAAAAGCTTAGAGCAGACATGGACAGAGACATTTGAAGATCCAGAAAGAAAATGCCCTGGGGAAGCTGTTTGAAACCAGAAAGCAAAGGAACAGCAGATGCCAGTAATTTGCCTTCCCAGCTGACAGAAGTGTTCCAGATTCCTCAGCCCTTCTTAAGTAAAGTATCTTTCTCAGATGTCTTAGGTTAGGCATTCTTATGGCCTTAGAACTGTAAACTTATAACTTAATAAATCCCCTTTATAAAGGCCAACCCATTTCTGGTATATTGCACTCTGGCAGCATTAGCAAACTAAAACATCATATATTACATCAGAATAAATTTCTTATAGATAAAAGATTTAAATGTTAATATAAACAACCCATAAAAATACTGGATGAAAACCTCAGTGGCTATTTTTAAAACTCTTATTCGAGCAAACATTTTCAAAGTATGAAACCAAAGACAGAAACCATTAAATAAGATTTAATGAGATTTTAATAAGAATATTTTCATTTTAGAAGCTTTCAAGTATATCAAAATTAGTACCATCTAGATATAATAATTGTTTATATTGTGCCATAGCTGCTTCATCCCTCTCTTTTATTATATCATTTCAAAGTAAATTTAAAATATCAGATACTTCATTCTTAAATGCTTCAGCATGGATCTTCAAAAAGTTGGAATATACTCTTACAAAACCACAATATCTTTATTATACCCAACAAAATTCCCTAATATCATCTAATACTTAGTTCATTTTCAAATTTTCTTCTTTAACCAAAAAAAAAGTTTTTACTGTTTTTGTTCAGACCAGGGACAAACATTACATTTGATTATCTCTCTTAAACCTTTTTAAAATCTAGAACAGTATCCTCTCTTTCCATTTTTTTTTCCATCATGATATTGATTTTTTTTCTTAGAGTAGGTTAATCATCTTGTAGAAAAGTCTTCATCCTGGACTGTCTGACTGTTTCTTTCTGATGTCATTTAATGTGATTTAATATTACTTGGTTCTATTTAGAAAAAAAGGAAAGAATTGCAACAGACACCCAGAACTGTTCAGTAAAACTTTCCATGATGGTGAAAATGTTCCGTATCTATGCTGTCCATTAGGGTAGCCACTAGTCACATGGGTTATTTAGTACTCGAAGTATGGCTACTGTGACTGAGAAATTGAGATTTAATTTTTTCTATATGAGATGAAGTTATTTATTTCAGTTTATTCAACACCTTTTACATATTCCCTAATAACATTTTAGAATATTCTTCTGAATTCTCTTGTACTTTTCCTGTTAAATTTATACCTAGGTAACATTTTATTATTGCCACGATAAATGGGATCTTTACTTCTATTTCAGTATCTAATGAGTTTAGGGTAGTATTTGGATATTTATTGATTTTTGTTTATTGATTTTGTACCAGCCACATTATAATTTATTTTGTTTACAAAATATGCAGATTGTCATTATACAATCTAAATGTAATAAATATTTTCCTACTTCCCTGTTAACTATTTTTCATTTTCTTATAAGAGAAGTTGTGGGCTCACAGAAAAATCATGCATAAAACACAAATTCCCATATGCAATCCACTATTAACACTTTGCATGAGTATAGGACAATTACTGCAAATGATAAAAGAACACTTTAATAAAAAGTTTTGTTCAAGTAACATATATAAACCTAAAAATTCTCCTTTTCACCATATTCAAATATATATTTCAGTGTTATTAATTACATTCATAATGTTGTGTTATCAAAACTTTTCCATATCTCAAATAGAAATCCTGTACAATTTAAGCACTAACTCCCCATCCCAAACCCACTCTGGCCTCTGGTAACCTATATTCTAGTTTCTGACTCTGTGAATTTGCTTATTCTAATTAGCTCATATCAGTGAGATTATACAATATTTGTCCTTTTATGCCTGGTTTATTTCACTCAAAATGATGTCTTCCAGGTTCATCCATGTTGTTGCATGTATTGGAACTTCATTCCTCTTTATAGCTAAAGACATTACAGTTAAATAATATTCTATTGTGTGCATATAACACGTTATGCTTATTTATTCATTGGTGTATGGACTTTTGTTGTTTTAGGTTGCTCCCATCTTTTAGCTATTGTGAATAATTCTACTGTGAACATCAGTGTGCAAATGTCTGTTCAAGTCCCTGTTTTCAGTCTTATTGGGCATATACACAGAGGTGGGATTACCAGTTCATATGGAAATTCTATATTTAACTTTCTGAGGAACGTCCAGACGTTGTCTACAACAATGAATGAGTGTTCTTATTTCTTCACATCCTCTCCTACACTTGTAATTTTCCATTTTCTAAAGTAGTAATTCTAGTAGATATGAAATGCAATCCCAATAAAAATTCAAGCAACTTTCTTTGCAGAAATGGAAAAGCCAGTCATCAAATTTATATGTAAGGGTAATGGGCCCCAAATAGCCAAAGCCATCTTGAAAAAAGCATTAAGTTGATGGACTCATGCTTTCCAATTTGATATTTATTACAAAGCCACAGTAATCTAAACAGCATGGTACTGGCGCAAAGACAGACATATAGACAAATGGAATTGTGGTTTTGATTCACATTTTCCTAATGACTAATGATGTTGAGTATCTTTTCATGTGCTTTTTGGCCATTTGTATTTCTTCTTTAAAGAAATATTTATTCAAGTCTTTTGCCCATTTTTAAAATTGAATTGCTTGTGTTTTTTGTTGTTGGGTTTTAGGATTTTTTTTATATAGTCTGGATATTACATCCTTATCAGATGTGTGGTTTCCAAATATTTTCTCCCATTTTTTTCATTATATTTTCATGATAAAACCCTTTGATGTGCAAAAGTTTTTAATTTTGATGAGGTCCCATTTCTCTATTTTTTTCTTTTGTTGGTTGTGCTTCTGGTATAATGTCTCAGAAACCATTGCCTAAGTCCTTCAAAGTCCTGAAGATGAAGATGCTTTTCTGTTTTCTCCTAGGAGTTTTATAAGAATTGACATCTTATCAATATTTAGTCTTCCAATCCATGAATATGCAATGTCCTTCAATTTATTTAGAGCTTCTTTGATTTTTTTTCAGCAATGCTTTGTAAGTTTCTGTGTACAAGTCCTTTACATCCTTGGTTAGTCACGGTTCTTAAATTTAGGTCTTTGATCCATTTTGCATTTATTTTTGAAGATGATGTTAAGTAGGGCCCTCCTTTAATCCTTTGCATACGACACCCAGTTTTCCCAGCACAAATTTTTGAAGAGACTATTCTTCCCCAATTGAATGGGCTTAGCACTCTTGTCAAAAATCAGTTCACCATAAATGAGAGGGTTGGTCTCTGAACTTTCAATTCAATCCCATTGGACTATATGTCTGCTCTTGTGCAGGCATCATGCTGTTTTGATTACTGTGGCTTTATAACACATTTTAAGGTGGGGAACAATGAGTCCTCCAACTTTTCTTTTTCAAGATGGCTTTGGCTATACAGGACCCCTTACCTTTCCATTTAAATTTGATGATTGGCTTTTCCATTTCTGAAAAATAAAATTTTGATTGGGATTGCACTGAATCTGTAAATTCTACCTAAAGATAGAATTGACATCTTATCAATATTTAGTCTTCCAATCCATGAATATGCAATATCCTTCAATTTATTTAGAGCTTCTTTGATTTTTTTTCCAGCAATGTTTTGTAGGTTTCTATGTACAAGTCCTTTACAACCTTGGTTAGATTTATTTCTAGATATTTGATACTTTTAGTTGCTATTGATTATTTTAGTTGCTATTGTGAATGGAATTCTTTTCCTGATTTCTTTCAATTGTTTATTGCTTGTGTATAGAAATACTACTGATTATTGGGTGTTGATCTTGTATGCTGTCACTTTGCTGAATTTGTTTATTAGTTCTAGTAGTTTTGTTGCGGTTTTCAGCATTATATATATATATATATACACACACACACAGTCATGTTAATCTGCAAGTAGGGAAAGTGTTACTCTACCTTTCCAATTTGGATGCCTTTTATTTCTTTTTCTTGCCTAACTGCTCCAGATAGAACTTCCAGTACAATGTTGAATAACATTGTCTTGTTCCTGATCTCACAGGGAAAATTTTCAGTCTTTCATCATTAAGTATAGTATTAGCCATAGATTTTTCCTGTATGCCCCTTATCACGTTGAGGAGGTTCCTTTTATTCCTAGTATCTGAGTGTTTTTATAAAGAAGAGGAGCTGGATTTTGTCAAATGCCTTTTCTGCATCAATTGAGATTATCATGTTTTTTTTCCTTCATTCTATTAATAATGTGGTATATTTTATTAATTGATTTCCTTATGTTGAAACACCCTTGCATAATACCAGGGATAAATCCCATTTGATCATGGTGTATAAGTTTTTCAATGTGCTGTTACAATCAATTTGCTAGTATTTCATTGAGGATTTTTACATTTATGTTCTTAAGATGTACTGGTCTGTAATTTTCTTTCCTTGTGATATCTTTATCTGATTTTGGTATGAGGGTTATATTGGCATCATAGAATGACTTAGGGGAATTTAATTTAATTTTAACCAATTAAAAATTTACATTTAAATGTAAATAGCTGCATAGGCTAATGCCTACTGAATTGGCCAGCACAACTTGAACAGTTATTTAAATAACAAAAAAGTGAATATAAAGAGTCTACATTCGCATTTTGCCTGCTTCATGATAGGTGCTGTATAAAATGTTGGTTCCCTTCCAACATATATTTCAAATATATTTTAAAGAAAGCCTTTTTAATAGTTTTATTCACCACCATACAATCCATCCTAAGTGTACAATCAGTGGTTCTTAATATAACCACATAGTTATGCACTCACCACCATAGTTAATATGAGAACATTCTCATTTCTTCTGAAAAAAATTCCACACCTTTTATATCCCCCTAGCTTTGACATTTTGTTTTGGTATAAGGCCTTTGTTATAATTAATGCAAGATTATTACAATGTTACTGTTAACTATAGACCTTAGTCTACATTACTTTTTTCCATTTAACACCCTATTATTAACACCTTGTAATAGTGACATACATATTTTCTAGTTTATATAGGAACTATCCTATATTTATAAAACCAACCACCATCATTGTCCATTCTAGGTTTTTCTAAGTTACACAGTTCCAGTTTTTATCCTCTAGCTTTCCTTCTGGTGACATATGTGACTCTAGACTTCCATAAGGCATGTTTTGCAGTATATTATTGTTCAGATTTGAACGAAGCTGCATGTTTGACCTCATAGTATGATTAAGACCTTTTAATAATGCTATTTGTCCATTAGAGTGAGCTGCATATTAGTATAGGCCATTTGTTTTCTTCAGGAATCTTCATAATCAGCAGCAGTTGCTTTAGTCATCTGGTTCTATCCATTAGCTGTAGAAAACAAAATACAGCAGAAATAGTGCTGTTATTCTTTAGACTATATGTTTAATATTCATAAGTCTTAATTATGAATTAGAATTCATATTTTATGAAATAGCTAGTCTTGCATTTTTTACTTAAGATTACCTTTGACCAAATCAGGACAATGAGATTCAGTCTAGAAAGAGGATCTCCTTCTCCATGGGATTGAAGCTGGAAATATTTTAAGCTAGAGCTCCTGAGAGTCTGTAGGATAGTGAGTGCCACACAGGAAAGCAAAATAGGTACAGAGGTAGAAATAGGTAGAGGTAGAGGTAGAGGTAGATCCCCTGGATCCAGCCATGCCTGAAGCAGAGAAGGTGTCAATCAAGGAGGATCATGTCTCTATTTTTCAGTTTTATAAACCAAGAATTCCATTTCTTCCTAAGCCAATTTAAATTGTGTTTCTGTCTTTTGCACCTGAAAGACTGCTGTCAAAACATGTAACAGCAGAAGAAATGCAGAATTTGTAATCAGACAGGCTAGATTCCAACCTATAACTGATTTAGTTTCCACATCTCAAAATGAAGATAATAATGCCTTCCTCTTAGGACTGTCATGAAGTCATCTGGGCCCATCCATCTCCCTTAAAAATGGAGAGAGCGATTTTCTACACCCAGAAGAGGAATGGTCTCCACCTAGTTTCCTAGGAGAATCAGGGTAGAGAGCAATATTTGTCTTTGGGTCTATCCTTTTTGACTTCTGTCATCAATATAATGGGGGATTAATGTTGTACAGGCTGCGATCACAGAGTTTGCTTCTTTTTTTGCCTTCTCCAATGTAACCATGTGAGGGATTTCCTGTATGGACCAAAGACCTTTTATGATCATACTGGATTTACGTTAAGTAGCTTGATAATCAGACAGAATATAATTAGATAATCATTTACAGGATTATGTAGGCTAAACATCAATGCAGTAAAATACAGTAAGCTTGTTTATGCCAGTCTAAATCCCTACATTAACAAAGGTGATAAGATTATACAATTCAAATGCATTTTAAGAGAATATCCCTGTCACTGAGGATTAGAAATATGTTTAAGCTAAATTTAGAATTCACGAAAAGCAATCCTAGAGCTTACTTTCCATTATTTTTTTTCCTGCAACTAAGCTCTTAAGCTGAATAAATTAAAGTTTGCAAGGTGTTTAAACAGTTCAGTCTATATTAGTATGCGGGGCTTTATTATAAAATATGGTTGTAAAATCATTGCCAAGTTACCCCTAATACTCACTTAATCACAAACTGGAATAATCTAGCAAAGGCATGACTGTCCAATTTACAATTAATTTTGATACTTATCTATAATTATTTGTCCCCCCTACAGGATCCCTCCCCCTTCCCCAAGTTTTCATCCCTCCTTTCGGAGCATTTCATTACATTCACAAAACCATCTTACTGCTCCGTCAGACCAAGTGCCACTTCCTTTGTCTATCTAAAATCGTCTCTGGCACCTTTAAGATTTTCTGTCATTCTTTTAAAAGCTCACCATAGTATATTCATTAAAATTGTTTCAAAATTAAGAAAAGCAATACATCTTTAAAAGTAGGCAAACCTGGTATTGCCTATATTTCTTATAGAAAAGGAATTTTTGTGGGTGCTGTTCTATCTTGAACCTTATCATTACTTTCAGCAAGTACGATGGCAGTTTTCCCCACCCTACCCACCTCCTCTCCATTTATACCCCATTAATAGCATGATCATATGTGACTGGATAAAACTTTAAAGTATTAATTGGTACAAAAATATCCCCATTTCTATCAAAGAAATTTTTCCACCCAGATAGTTTTTGAGGAACCAACTCTAAGAGATGAGAGTTATCTCACAGATAGGGTTAGAGAACAAAAGCATATGAAACAGAAATATCTGGAAAAAACAGTGGATCCAGTATTTTGTTTTGTTTTGTTTTTAATTTCCAAGTACATTTTAACAAGTAGTTATAGAAGAGACTTTAAAGTTTGGTATGAGTCAAAGTTCCATGATTTTTCATTTTTTCTTCTAGCTGCTCCAAGACACTGGAGACCAACAGAAATACCAATATAATGATTCAACAGTCATACTTATTTGTTAAATCCCATCTTCTCTGTTACACTCCTTCTTCTCTTTAAAAAACATATATAATAAAGGCAACAAATTTCAAAGCACATCACAACAATTAGTTGTGGAACAGATTTCAGAGTTTGGTATGGGTTACAATTCCACAAATTTTAGATTTGTATTTCTAGCTGCTCTAAGGCACTGGAGGCTAAAAGAAATATCAATATACTGATTCAGCACTCATACTCATTTATTAAACTTTACCTTCTCTGTATAACTCCACCATCACCTTTGATCTTTCTCCCACTCTTTAGGCATATTTGGGCTATGCCCATTCTAACTTTTTCATCTTGGTAAAGGCTGTTGATAATATGGGATAGGGGAATGGAACTAGTTGATACTCTGGGGAGGTAGGACCCTCAGCATTTCAGGACTTATCTTGGACTCAGTGTTTCTTAGACTTGATTTTAGAATTCTCTGGATTGGGAAGAAGGAAACAGGAAAGAAATAGAATAAAGATAGTTGGGGTACTGAAACCTGTACCCCTCCCACGATCTGTGAGTGTTAACATAATCTCAGAAAAATTTAGTATCTCTGAGTAAAAGAAAACTTGTCTGCTTTCTGTCTAGACACCTAAGGAACAACAAATTCCAGCAGAAACCTGATATTTATGTTGATTGTGTGCTGAATATTTTGAGTAGTTTCCCATGCTTCTAAGCTTTCTCCCATATCACAGAGGCTAGAAATCTGGAAACTACATTTCACCATCTCCCTTACTAGCAGTTTCAGTTCAGGATCTGCCAGTGGAAACACCTTGCATGAAATAAAAGGAAATGCTAGGGCAACTTTTATCTACATGCAAAAGAATGAATCTGAATCCCTTTTTATACCATATACAAAAATTAACTCAAAATGGATTGAAGGCCTAAGTGTAAGAGCTAAAACTTTAAAACTCTTAGAAGTAAACTGAAATGAAAATATTCATAACCTTGGATTAGGTAATGCCTTCTTAGATATGACACCAAAGCATAAGCAGCAAAAGGAAAACAAAGATAAAGTAGATATAATCAAAATTAAGACTTTTTTTTAATTTCAAAAAACACCATCAAGAAAGTGAAAAGAAAATCCACAGAATGGGAGAAAATATTTGGAAGTCATATAACTGAGAAGGAACTAATATTTAAAATATGTAAAACAATGATTACAATTCAACTTTAGTTTCTTGGGCTGCTCAAGCAAATACCATGCAATGGATTGATTTAAAAAATGAGAATTTATGAGCTCACAGTTTTGAAGCTAACAGAAAGTCCAAATCAAAGTGTCATCAAGGCAATGCTTTCTTCTCAAAGAGTGGCATACTGGGCTGGCTGCTGGGGATCCATAGTCCTTGTCTTCTCCGTCACCTGGCAATGCACATAGACGCCTCTCCATTCTCTTCTGGATTCCACTGAATTTCATTTGCTTGCTTTTGTGGCTTTCACTTTCTGACTGAATTTCATTTTGTTTATAAAGGACTCCAGTAGTAGGATTAATACCCATCTTGATTATGGTAGGTGTTTTAGTTTGCTAATGATGCTGTAATGCAATATACCAGAAATAGAATGGCTTTTATATATATTTATTAAGTACAAGTTTACAATTCTAAGGAAGCAAAAGTGTTCTAAGGTCTTAAAATGCTCAAGCTAAGGCATCCAGAGAAAGATACCCCGACTGAAGGAAGACCAAAAGGAAGTCAAGGATTTCTTTGTCAGCTGTAAAGGCACGTGGCTGGCATCTGAGGTCCTTGCTCTCAGTTTGATGCTTTGTGCTTCTGATTCCAGTGGCTTCCTCTCTGAACATCTGTGGGGCCTCACTTAGCTTCTCAAAGCAAAACTCTGTGTTCTGGCTTGCTTAGCATCTCATGGAAAGGCAAATAGCAATGTCTGCTGGGCTCCTCTCCCAGCTTCTTGTTTCAAATGGTTCTTGTGGTTCCTGTGGTCCTTCTAACATTTTCCTCTACATCTCCACATGTCTGTGTCTAAGCTCTGTGTTGGCTCTTTGAAGGACTCCAGTAAACTAATCAAGACCCACCTTGAATGGGCAGAGTCACATTTTCATCTAATCAAAAGGTCACACTCGCAAGTGGGTATGTCACATCTCCATGGAAACAATCTAATCAGGATGTCCCACCCTACAATATTTATCAGGATTAAAAGAACATGGCTTTTCTGAGGTACACATAGCCTCAAACCAGCACAGAAGACCATACCTTACATAAAGTAACCTCATCAGAAGTCCTACTTACATTGAGTTTGCCCCAAAGGAATGGATTAAGTTTAAAAACATGTTTCTCTGGGATATATACAACCCCAAGTCACCATAGAGTTAATAATAAATTGACAAATAATTTTAAAATGAGAAAAGGTTGGAATAAACAGTTTTCCAAAGGTTTATACAAATAGGCAAAAAGCACATGAAAAGATGATTAACATTATTAGTCATTAGTTAAATACAAATCAAAACCACAATGAGACACCACCTCACATCCTCTAGAATGATGATAATAAAGAAAAGACAGATAATAACAAGGGTTGTCAAGAGAAATCTGAATCTTCCTACAACCCTCATGAGAAGTTAAAATGGTGCAGCTTTTTTTTTTGGAATAGTCTAGCATTTCCTCAAAAACTTAATCATAAAACTACCTAATGATTCAACGATTACACTTGAAAGCCTATACCTAAAAGAACTGAAAATGTATGTCCACACAAAATACATGTCCACATAAAATCTTAAGCATGAATGTTCATTCTGCAAAATACCCCAAAAGTGTAAAAAAATCCAAATGCCAATTAACTAAGGAATTAATAATTTATATATGGTATATAAATACAATGGACTATTATTCAATCATAAAAGTAGATAATATTCTATACATGATGCAACATGGGTGAACCAGAAAATATGACATGAAATAGGCCAGACAAAAAAGGACCATATATTATAAGTTTCCATTTATATGAAATGTTCATAACAGGCAAACATTCTTTGGGGATTGGGGAGAGCCTAACTGCCAACACATGGAGGGGTTGAGCATGTGCCCCAGAGATGGCAGAGAGCCTGGGTGCAGCCCTGATGGTTGGAGAGGGTGGAGCTGAGAAAAAGTTGGTCTCCCCAGTGTCCCCCAATGTTCATTCGGAGAGAGGCAGGCCTCTGCGTAGGCCCTTGGAAAGGGTGGGATTGCTGCTTTCTAAAGCCCTGAAGATAAATGACTCTCAGACTAATAGAGTTTGCCCTCCAGGTTTTTGAAAATGCTTAGGTCCAGTGACTCCTGTGTTCTTTCCAATTTCTTCCTATGGAAATGGGTATATGTATCCTATGGCTATACCTCCTCTGTATGTTGTTAGCAAATAAGTTGTTCTGAGTTTTGCTGGTCCAGAACCAGAGGAGAATTTTGCCTTAGGACAGACCATGCCTGTAACTAACTTTGATGAGATTTTGTACTGTCTGACTTTGTATTGCATCTGTATTGTTACTGAAATGCTTTAAGGCTTTCGGATGTGGTTATGGGATGATTTTTTTTTTTGCATGGGCAGGCACCAGGAATTGAACCCAGGTCTCCAGCATGGTAGGTGAGAATTCTGCCACTGAGCCACTGTTGCACCACCCAGGATGAATGTATTTTACATTTGGAAAGAACATATCTTTTGGAGGTCCAAAGAGTGGAATGTGCCTGTTTGAATCTGTCTTAGACCCCAGAAAAGCCATGTCCTTTAAACCTCATTCACTATTGCTGGGTGGTATCTTTTTTATTATTTTCATGGAGCTATGACCCACCCAATTTTTTTGTGGGTGATAACTTTTGATTAGATGGGTTACATGGAGGTGTGTCTCCACCCATTCAAGGTGGGGTTGTTTACTGGAACCCTTTAAAAGGGAACCATTTTGGAAAAAGAATCAGAGCCACAAAACCATGAGAGCTCACATAGCCAGAGACCTTTGGAGATGAAAAAGGAAAACGCCCCTGGGGGAGCTTAATGAAACAAAAAGCCTGGAGAGAAAGTTAGCAGATGTCACCATGTTCACCATGTGCCTTTCCAGTTGAGAGAAAAAACCTGAACTTCATTGGCCTTTCTTGAGTGAAGGTAACCTCTTGCTGGTGCCTTAATTTGGACATTTTCATGGCTTAGAACTGTAAACTTGCAACTTAATAAATTTCCCTTAAAAAAGCCATTCTGGTGCAGTGCAATGGTGGCTCAGTGTCACAGTTCTTGCCTGCCATGCCGGAGACCCAGGTTCAATTCCCAGTGCCTGCCCATGCAAAAAAAAAAAGAGCCATTCTCCTTCTGGTATATCACATTCTGGCAGCTGGCAAACTAGAACATTGTGAATATATGAAAAGTCATTAAATTGTACACCATTTAAGGATGAGTTGTCTGATAAGTAAATTATATCTCAATAAAGCTATTTAAAAAAAAAGACTAGGGCGAACTATGGCGTATACATATTGCACACCTAAGACTATTGCACAGCTGCAGGAAGGAATGAAGTTGTGTGGGATACAACTAGATGAATTGATCCTTGAGGATATTATCCTTGAGTGAAATAAGCAGAAACAAAAGGAGAAATATTGTATGGTCTCACAAATACAAACTAACTATAATGAGCAAACTCTGAGAATTGAATTGAAGAGCATAAGGTATTAAGGGATAGAAAGTGGAAAGAGATTGGGCAATCAATGATTAAGGATTATAGAATGTTCAATAAGGCTCACTGTAAAGGTTCCTAGACTGCAAGCTCTTATAGCAGTCACATCTACTCCTGAGTTTTAACTGTTATTCCTAAACTCTGAGATGCTGTGTTCTTTGTGTATAACCTGCTAGTTACTTGGAACCCTGGGTGTCTGTGTGATATCTGAGGCTCAGAGCTATTTTTGCAGTTCGGAAAGTCAGCATTACTCCATACAGTAACTGTTAAAGAAGCCAAAAAAGACATTACTCATCAATTAGAGATATGAATTAAATGGATCTACTTAGGACCAAGGTAAATCAGAATACAGGGGAAAGGGTGATATTGTTTATATTTTAAAACTTCAACTTCTGTGTGAGGCCAAAGGAAGAGATATTTATTTTGTACAAATTTAAATTTTCTATAGCACACTATCTAATTTAACTTATTTGGTCAGTTTATCTAAACAGCCTAATTACATGGAACCTAGAATAAGGAACGAGATCTTGTTATGTCATACAGGTTAAGGTACTACCCCAACACATATCTTCCAGAGTATTTTGGGCAGAAAATTAAAAAGTATTTGCAAAGTCCCTTTGAGAGACTGAAGAAAAATGTGGCACTATTAATGTTCTCCACCAGAGGAATTCCTGATATTCTCTCAAGCATTAAGGTCTCCCAATTTAATAAGCCAAGCCCTGAATCTTGAGGCTTGCCTTTATGAAACTTACCTGTGCAATGGTGAAGATAAGCCTACTCAAAACATGCCTGAGTCACTTCCAGAAAACCTGGCTGTTGTTCAGATGTGGCCTCTTTCTCTAAGCCAACTCTGCACATAAAGTCACTGCCCTCCTCACTATGTGGGACATGACTCTCAGGGTGTAAGTCTTCCTGGCATCATGGGGTTGAGAATGATTTCTTAACCAAAAGGGGGGAAAGAAATGGAACAAAATAAAGTTTCAATAGCTAGGAGATGTCAAATAGAGTTGAGAGGTCATTTTGGAGGTTACTCTTATGCAAGTTTCAGCAGATATTGCAAATTTTCACAATACACCAAGCCCCAACCAACAGTATTCCTGAAAACCCTAAAGAATACCTTGAGCTCTAGCTAAGATTCTATAAATGTTCAACTAAGTTTATTTTTTTTTTCAGAAACTTAAGGCCTCCAGCCCTGAAACCCAGAGGTACCAGTCTCTCCAAGAACATCTACCAGTTTCATTCCTCTACCCCATAAACTCAACCCCTTCCCACTTTGCAAAATGGTGTCCTCCTCTGCTATTTATTTTCATCCAACAATTGTTCAGAGTTCAGGCTCAACCATCCTCCAGTGGTCTCAACCCCACTGGCTTCTTGATCAAAAGATGGATATGTAATTAGGTAAGAGAAATCAGAGAAAATGCCCATGAAATTTTGTCCTACAATGCTATGCCTTTTTCTTTACGTCTCCCAAAGTCACATTGTTCCAAATCTGAAGCAAGTCTAAACTTAAAAAAATGTTGATGCATAGTATTTAACTCAAAGTTAGTTGGTTTAACTTAGAATATGAAAGTATGTACTATATCTATTTGCTCTGATTAATTTTGTAGAATTAAGTGGCATAGTGCTTGAAAATAACTGCTACCATCACTTAGTTCCTTATTTCTTAACTTTCTTCTTCGCCATTTGTACCCTTATACCTTAAAACCAATCATTTTCTCAAGGTTGCCATAGATTATTTCAAGGAGAGACAGGATGACGTTAACACAGATATAATTTGGTCTCAATTCTGAGATTAAGGAAATTTTTCCAGTTTTTCATTCCAGAGAGAAGAAAATTTGCAGTACCAAAGCAAAGATACTGAAGACAATTGGAAAACTAAGGTTAAATAAGTAAGGTTTATCTAATTCCTGTTATTGTCTTTCTATATAAAAACATTTAAGCCCATGGACTTGCAGAAAATAATTTCATCCCTTTATATTTCACCATGTTAAAGATATTCTTTATTTCTTATTTCAGAGAAATGACACTAAAATCATAGAAACATCTAATTTTTAAAATACATTTGAAAGACTGAGAGTCTATTCACTCCTTGCACTAGCTCTTACAACTTTATAGATGGATAAGTAATATTTAGCAAATATGTATGTGCCTCTTACCAAGAAATTTTAATAAAAATTATAGTTATTTTATATCTCATCATGAAAAAAAGTTGAGTTTCTGCCTCAATCTGTTTGCTAAGAAGGACAAAGCTTTATCATAATATTTGAAGATTTATTTTTAAATATTTCTAAGGAATGCTGATGTGTAACCTTGCAATTAAATTGACCATGTGTTGTAATTTACGATGTTTATTGGAATGTTTGTGAAAACACTGTAAAATATTTACATAAAATTATAAACTAGTTTTGTCATATCAGCTTGGTGAGAATTAGTCCATTTTAGGACCACCTGCTCTAACTCAAATGAATTCACCCAGTATAAAAGAGTGGAGGAGATTTTTTTCTTAACATTAATATTTAGAAAGCTAGCTTGTAAAGATGTATTTAAGTAAAAGCATCTAACATTAAAACATAGTGCCGAGGGCGGGCCACGGTGGCTCAGCAGGCAAGAATGCTTGCCTGCCATGCCAGAGGACCTGGGTTCGATTCCCAGTGCCTGCCCATGTAAAAAAAAAAAAAACAAAAAAAAAAACATAGTGCCGAGTAGCATTTCTAGCTTGAAGGCACAGGTGGCAGCAGCGGCTTCTGAGTGCAGGTGATGAAGGGCAGATTTTCCAGAGGGATCTACTAGTGCAAATGTGACATTGGTTGGTTGGAGGTAGAGGATGCAGAAGTGGGGGCGCAGAGGGAACAGCAGTTTTGTCTAGTGCCTTGTGGGACAACAACAGCAGTCCTTCCTCCCTGGGTCAGCTTTGGGACACAGTTCCCAACATGTTCCTTGGAAGCTACTGGGTAAAGTGCTCCCTCCAAACAAAATACAAACCATAAAAGAGGAAGACATGGAATCCAGCATATGGGAGCTCTAACGTCATTAAAAACAAAGGAATGTTCCCTGGTTGGTACTGAAGGGAAGTTCCTGAAAAACAGCTGGGAAGCACGTCTAGAGAGTAACCAGTCAGTCCATTATGGATGGGAAGCTAACTCCAGGATGCGTAATTTCAAGAACTACCAGAATTCTTAGATTTTCTTAAGTGTTTGTCTTGAGAAGGTTCTTCTTTCTCTCCCTTCCTTCCTACCTTCTTTCTTTCCAGCTCCTTCCTCTTACCCCAGCACACACACCGCCCCCCACCCCCCAGGTTTCTTGCTCTCTCTTAGCTGGGTCAGTTGTGTCAATAACAAAGCAAACTTATTAAGTCCCAGAAAAGCAAGTTGTATATGAAAGGAAGCTGTGGATACAGTGATACTCAGCTGTGAATAATGTTTATAAAGACATACTAATCTTAACACTGGATACTGGGAGAACCAAAAAATCGTTAGAGTGAAGAGAAGTTAAAATTATGTGTTTGTGGGATGTATGTTTGTGTAAGGGGAGGGTGATTGGTCAGGGTTTGAGAGAGCAGAAGCTACATGCTTACCTTCCATACATAATATTCAAAACTGAAAAATAAAAACAAGACTCAAGTTGCAGGGGGGAGGAGTTGGTATATGGGAACTCTACATTTTCTGCATGATTTTTTTTCTATAAACTTACAACTTCTCAAAACAAAAAAAATCCCAGGTCATCTCCTGCTGGCTCTCAGTTCTTACCTTCTTTATCAAATGATAAAATCATAGTGCCTACCTCAAAAGACTTTTACAAGGTAAATCAGATAATATAGATCAAATACTTAGAATTACACCTTGTATAGTTCTATTGTAAAAATTCAGAAATGGATAGCATAATGCTACCTGATTGTAGCACAATAATGTTAGAACACTGAATGAAGCGCTGAATGTGAGAATGGTAGAGGGAGGAGGGCTGGGGGCATAAATGAGATCAGAAGGAAAGATAGACCATAAACACTGAGATAGTATAACCTGGGAATGCCTAGAGTGTATAATGATAGTGACTAAATGTACAAATTTAAAAATGTTTTTGCATGAGGAAGAACAAAGGAATGTCAATACTCCAGGGTGTTAAAAATAGATGGTAATTAATATTTTAAAACTTTAACTTATGTGTGAGACTAATGTAAAAAATGTTTATTTGGTACAAAGTTTTATTTCGACTAGTGCATTTCTTAATATAACTTATGTGGACAGCTTAATTGAACTCCGTAAGTACATGGAACCTTGAGTAGGGCATGACATTTTGTAGGTTTGTCCAGAGTGATGCCCCGATTAAAAAAAAAAAAAAAAAAGAACTACCTAGTAAATTTGCAATAAATGTTTGCTATTATTTAAAGAAAACTTCATATCAGAAATACAAATGTAAATACCAGTAAAAACTACTAAATGTGTTGGAAATTGGGGATGATAGGAGTGGGGGTCAGAAGCTGGAAGCAATAAAGCTGACGGCTGCTTTTATAAACTTGCAGAACTCTTTTTTAAAAAAAAAGAATATATATTACGTTAACAAAAATAAAGATTAAAATTTAAATGTGGCTCATTTTCTGAATTTCCACCAAAATTACATTCCTGGTTTTTTATTATAATTGCATTAACAATTTAGGGAAATTAATAATTTAGGGAGAATCGATGTCTTCATAATTCTATTTCCCTCTAGAAACATGGTTAAGACTTCTTTTCTAGGTAGGGTTTTATCTTTTCCTTGTTATAGATCCTGTGCATTTTCTGTTGTTTATGTTTAGGAATGTTATTTTTTTTTTATTATTTGAGGATGTCTTTTTCTGTTATATGCTATCACTATTGCTAGCATATAAAAAACTCCATATTTTTCTTGTTGTTTGCCACTTTATTGAACTCTCTTATACTTTTCCAACTGAGGATCTTCAGTTTTCTCAGTAGACCATCATATAAATGTAAAAACAATTGTATATTATAATTTTCCTGTTCAATATGTATGACCCACATACTTTATTTGTCCTTTTGCATTGGTCAGAACTTAGCTTTAATAGTTGGAATGATTATTTTGCTCTTGATTTGATTGAGAATACTCTTAGTTTTCCTCGACATATATATTGTTTTCCATTGGTATCAGATAGGAACTTGATCGTCTACTTCTTCTATTTCTGGTATTTCTTCTATTAAATATTCCTTCAGACTTTACCATTTGTTTAATTGTCTGTTTTCCTCCCTACAATATATATTTCTGGTAGTCTGAATCAATATTTGCTTTGATACCCAGAACTGAGAATAATGCCTGACTCAATAAAAATTTGTTTAATGAATGAGTGGATTAGTGGAATGACAGGTCATCTCTAGAAGGTTGGTGTATTTTCTCTTTTAGTTTATGAAAAGTGTTAATATTTTTCATGTTTTAAACCATGTTTGCATTTTGGGGGGTGGTAAACATTATCTGATTATGTTGTATTGGCTGGATTTACCAGTATTTTATTTTAAATGTTTACATTTGTACTTATGAATATAAACTATAGCTTTTGTTACACATTGTCTTCATCAGGTTTGGAGTTAGGATTAGTTTAGCCTTATTCAGTGAACTAAAATATTTAATGTCTTTCTCTGCAACCACTTTAAAATCATTGGGATTACCATTTGCTGAAAAAGCAATCTATATCCCAAAAAATTTTTCAATTTTTTCAGTAGTTATCTTCATACATCTACATACATCTATTATGTCGCATTGCTCCTTATTTTACTATTTATATATATATACTATATATATACATATATATATATATATATATGAGCACACTTTCACTATAAAAAATCAAAACTATACCTAAATTTAAAGACTAAAAATTTGAGGGTCTACCTACTCTCACCTCATCCCTGCTCATCCGCAGAGTTAACCAGGCTTAACCATTCTGTATTTTCTTTACTGTATTTTTAGGTGCCCTCCTATATTTACATGCAAACACAATCCATGTGCATGTATGTGTATGTAAAATATTATTATGAATTAATATGAACTTATGATGAAACAGTTTACTCTTTTTCACTTGATAATATGCCTTGGTAAGCTGTACACACATATATTACAAAAGGAATATGAAACAAACTGCATTCTAAAAATAGCTGCACATTATTTAACATTATGGCTTTACCAAAATATATTTAATTGCTCTTCTAATGATGAACATTGGTTTGCTTCCCATTTTCCAGTGTCATAAACAATATGGTGTTGCACATTCCTCTGCACAGACCTTTATGCCCATGGGCATGTGCAGCTCTTCTTCAGAATAAACTCCTAAACATGGGAATCACTAAGTCAACAAATTCGGGCAGTTTTTATCTGAGTAGATACTCAATAATTGCCCTTCAAAAGAAAGATTTTATCATTTTGCCTTTTTAAAGTAGAAGTGTATTACATTGATTTATATTTCTCTATTGCCAATGAGGTTGAGCATTTTGGTTGGATTTATTGAGTATTTATATATTTTTTTCTTTAAATTGCTTGTTCATGTCCATTGTTCATTTTTTTAATTGGCATATTTATCTTTTTCATTTTGACATATATTGATATTAATCCTTTGTTAATAAATTCAAATAATTCCCAGGCTGTTGGCTGTCTATTAAGTTGCTTACTTGTCCTTTTGCATTAGTCAGAACTTAGCTTTAATAGTTGGAAAGACTGAGTATTGTTTATGATGTCTTTTGCACTAAAAGCTTCTTTTCAAATTTTTATGCATTTAGTATATGATTATGTTCTTTTATGGCCTTACTATTTTATATCTTGCTTTGATAGGCTTTCTTATACTAAAGCTTATGAATATATTTTTCTTTTCAGCTAATACTTTTGTGTTTAGTTCTTTGTTATGGTATAAGATATCTGTCTAATTGTATTTCTTTAAAATGGACAATCAATCATCTCAGCACAATTTATGACGTAATTCATCACCTTCCTACTGATTTGTTTGCCATTTTTATCATTAATAGCAGCTGGCACTTATGTAGTTATTGTCATAGTTGAGGATTCTTTTAAGTGCTTTGTGTATAATAACTTATTTAATCTTCTCAACAATTATAAGACATAGTTGTAGAATGGCCCCTATTTTATAATAAGGAAACCAAGCACATGGAGTCCATTTACCTTGGCCAAGAATGTACAGTTCATATATGGCCTGTCTTGAGAGCCATGCTCTTAACTACTACCCTAAATTCCAACATGCATATACCTATTTCTAGATTCTATTCAATTCTGTTCCTCAATCCCTGTGTCTACACCTGCATCAAAACTATACTTTTACAATTTCTAAATAAACTCAGAAGGATTACTATTAAAATACTGTCTTTGATTTAGACAGTGCATGCACATACTTCATGTATATGCACTTACTGGGTTTTCTTTTATGTTTTCACTACAAGTTTCTAGGTTTCAACATGTAAATCTTGCACTCTTGTTAGATATTTTATAGTTTTATTGTTATTGTGAGTGGATTCCCTTCTGTTTTATTTTTTAATATGTTGCTGATAATATATAGGAAAGCCATTGGTTTTTTATGCTAATCTTGCATCTCACCATAATACTGAACTCTTTATTGATTCTAATAATTTTTTCAGGTAATTTATTAGATTTAAAAATAATTATGTTTGTGTCTTTCTTTCACAATATCTTTGCTATATTATTCTTTCTTGTCTTATTGCATTGGTTAGCATTAGATCAATATCTCTATTGGTTAACTATTAATGGTTGATGGGGACAAATTTATGTTATTTCTAACTTTAATAGGAATGCACCTATTGTTTCACATCAAATGTACTATTTGATCTTTATTTATGGACTTTATCAGCTTAAGGAAATTGTCTTTTATTGTTAGCTTCCAAGACTTATTCTTTATCTGCTTTTATTCAGGAGTGATTATTGGATTTTAGCAAATGCATTTTTGCCAATATTAAAATGTCGTAAGTTTTACATTATTTACCTCTGATTTAATATCTAATGAATTACATTAATGGGTTTCCTTGTACTGAGTCATCCTTGCATTGATAATAGCCAAATTTAATATATTCTAACTATGTGCCAAGAACTATGTCAAACATAGTTACTGGGTATATATGCATTTAAGATTGTTTTGTTCTATCGATAAATTTATCTTTTTTACTTTGGAATGTTCTTTTTTATCTTTGGTAAAAGTCCTTGTCTTGAAGTCTACTTTGTCTGATATTCATACAGTCACATAAGTCTTTGTATGGTTACTATTTGCATGATATATATTTTTATATCTTTTCTTTCAGTGTATTTGTTTGTTTTTATTTAAAGAGTTGCTCTTGTAGACAGCATCTGGTTGGTGTCTCCTTTTTTATACAGTCTAATAATCTGTCTTTTAATTGGAATATTTAGTTCATTTACATCAAATATAATTATTAATATGACTGAATTTAATTCTACTACATTGCATTTTTTTCTATTTGTTCCATCTCATTCGTTTGTTCTTTCTTCTTGGGTCAATAAAATAATTTCTGGTACTCCATTTTATTGCCTCTGTTCAGTTTTTCAGTGCTCTCTTTCTCTTTCACACACACAATTATACTATGGAACCTAAATGTATCTACTTATAATCAATATTGTACCATTTCAGATAGAATATAAGAAGCTTCCAATAGTAGAATTCCATTTACCCCAACCAAATCCTTATCCTACATATTAAAAACACTACAACACTTTATTGTTATTTTTGCTTGAACCTGTCAAATATCTTTTAAAGAAATTTAAGAGTGAAAAACAGAAGTCACTTATATTTAGCCACGTATTTACTATTTCCAGTGCTGTTCATTCCTTCCTATAGTTCCAAGTTTCATCATCAGCCTGGTGAATTTTCTTATATGGAAGAAATTTCTGAGGGAAACTCAGAAATTGAAACACATTTGAAAATATAATTGTAAAACTATAGTATTGGTGCAGGTATAGACAGAGGTATTGATTAACAAGATTGAATAGAATCTATTCAACTGTGGACAAATTCTACTAGCTTATATTCACCTTAAAATCTTTTTAGACTTTCATTCTTGAAGAATGTTTTGAAGAATATCCTGCCTTGGGTTTTAAGAGCTTCTTAGATCTATATATTAAATTTTTAACGAGCTTTGAATATTTTTGGCTATTATTTCTTCAAATAGATTTTACCCATTATCTTTTTTCCTTTTCTTCTGAGACTTTGATTACACGTGAGAGAAATGATATTGTCTTAAAAGATACTGAGGCTCTGTTCATTTGGGATGGGGTGCATGGTCCAGGAATCGAACCCGGGTCTCCCGCATGGAAGGCAGGCATTCTACCACTGAACCACCCATGCACCTCTGTTCATTTTTAAAATCTATTTTCTGTCTGTTTTTTTGGATTGGATATTTTCTATTGATCTTTTATATATATATATATATCTGACTTTTATTCTGTGGTGTCTAATCTACTCTCAAACCTTTAAGGGAAACTGTCATTTCTGGTATTTATAGTTGGTTCCTTTTTATAGTTTGCATTTCCCTTTTGAAATTCCCTACCTGTTCATTCACTAATTGCATGTTTTCCTTTAGATACTTGAAAACACTATTTAACCAATTTTAAAAACTGTGTCCTAAATCCACACCCTGGGTCATCTCAGGATCTCTTTCTAATGTCTATTATCTGCATTATGAGTCACATTTGCCTGTTCTCTGCATATGTCGTAGTTTTTCATTGAACGTTGGATGTCATAGTGATATATTGTAGAGAACGAATTAGGTTGTCTCCTTTTCAAAGATACAATGTTTTGTTCTAGCCAACATTCTTATAATCCTTGCTCATTCATTCTCTTAATCCTTCAGGCTTCATTTTATGCTTTTTTGGGACATGTTTATATTGACTCTGACCTTAGGATTCTAGGATGTGATCCTATTCCTTATTCCTGAATTATGACCTCTCTAGGGTCTCAACTGAACATCTGATGTACTTAGTGAAGTCTTTTTACTATGGCTGGACCAAAATCCAATGTCTCCTAGCACTGCATGACCTCTGGCATTTCCATTCATTTCTTAACTCCATAATAGTTTCTCTCTTCTAGGCCTGGCAGAATCTCAACCTGCACATGCAAAGCCCAGGTCAGTTCACAGTCAAAGAGCCAAAGAGAATCTCACACAGACTTCTGTGACCACCCTTCTCCGCAGCCCTCTCCTCTCTAGAATCCTATTCTACAAATTCCAGGTGCCTTTGAAGTCTTGAGTTTCAATCTCTGCCTCCTCAGTACAAATAAAATTGGAATTCTTCACTTAGGTTTCACCTCTTTGTGCCACATTCAGGAAAGTCTCCCTAGACATAAAACCAGGTTGAATGTGGTGCTTTTCTCATATATTTCCTGTTTCTCAAGGATCAAAACTGCTTATATTGCAATGTCTAAAAGTAATGCTTGTGGTGGCCTAGAGTTTTGTACCCCAGAGAAACATGTTCTTAATCTTAATCCATTATTGTTGGTGTGAACCCTTTGTATATAAGACCTTTGATGAGGTGTGCTGGTTTGAAAGGAAGCATGCCCCCTAAGAAAAGCCATGTTTTAATATAAATCCCATTTCATAAAGGTAGAATAATCTCTATTCAATACTGTATGTTTGAAACTGTAATGAGGTCATCACCCTGGTTGATGTGATTTAGTCAAGAATGGTGGTTAAACTGGATTAGGGGATGACATGTCTCCACCCATTTGAGTGGGTCTTGACTGGTTTACTGGAGTCCTATAAAAGAGGAAAATTTGGGAGAATGAGAGACTCAGAGAGAGCAGAGAATGATGCAGCACCATGAAGCAGAGAGTGCACGAGCCAGTGACCTTTGGAGATGAAGAAGGAAAATGCCTCCCAGGGAGCCAGGAGAGAAAGCTAGCAGATGATACCGTATTCACCATGTGCCTTCTCATTTGAGAGAGAAACCCTGAACTTCATCGGCCTTCTTGAACCAAGGTATCTTTCCCTGGATGCCTTTGATTGGACATTTCTATAGACTTGTTTTAATTGGGGCATTTTCTTGGCCTTAGAACTGTAAACTAGCAACTCATTAAATTCCCCTTTTTAAAAGCCATTCCGTTTCTGGTATATTGCATTCTGGCAGCCAGCAAACTAGAACAACATGTCTCCACCCATTTTGGTGGGTCTTGATTGGTTTATTGGAATCCTATAAAAGAGGAAACGTTTTGGAGAATGGGAGATTCAGAGAGAGCAGAGCAGAACAACATAGCCACGAGAAGCAGAGTCCACCAGCCAGTGACCTTTGGAGATGAAGAAGGAAAATGCCTCCCAGGGAGCTTCATGAAACCAGAAGCCAGGAGAGAAAGCTAGCAGATGATGCCATGTTCACCATGTGCCCTTCCAGCCGAGACAGAAGCCCTGACTGTGTTCGTCATGCGCCTTCTCACTTGAAAGAGAAATCCTGAACTTCATCGGCCTTCTTGAACCAAGGTATCTTTCCCTGGATGCCTTTGATTGGACATTTCTATAGACTTGTTTTAATTGGGGCATTTTCTTGGCCTTAGAACTGTAAACTAGCAACTTATTAAATTCCCCTTTTTAAAAGCCATTCTGTTTCTGGTATATTGCATTCCGGCAGCTAGCAAACTAGAACATGAGGTTACTTCAGTTAAGGTGTGGCCCAACTGAATCAGGATGGGTCTTAATCTTATCACTGGAGTGAAAGGCCAGGAGAAGCAGCAAGAAGCTGGAAGTCAACAGAACCCAGAAGAGGCAATGTCATGTGCCCTGTCACGTGACAGAAAAGCAAAGAACCAAGGATTGTTGGTAGCCAGCCCCAGAATGCCACAGTCTTTGGAGAAAAAGCATCACCTTGCCAATACCTCAATTTTGGAATTCTGACCTCAAAACTGTGAGCCAATAAATTCCTGTTATTAAGCTAACTCATTCTATGATATTTGTTTTGGCAGTCAAGAAACTAAACATCATCTTACATATTTTGTTCAGCTTTATCAAGGGAAGGTAAATCCAACAGCAGTTACTCCATCATGGCCTTAACATAAATTGTAATAGAAGAACTTAATTGATACATTACTTTTTATTCCTTCCATCTTATTTCATGGATACTTTCAATTATATTTTTTGCCTCACACCTCTACACTATGCCATTCTTTGCAATAATAATTTTTCTTTATTTTCTAATGGTCTTACTTAAAGATGGTTTTGTTTAAAATGTTTTAAGAACATATTTTAATTTATTCCCAACCAATATCAAGAATGCAGCTACATATATGAACTACTACATGTTCAAGATGAAAATTTTAGCACACTTGTCACTTCCTCTTTCTTCACCTCTCTATGTGCCTCACAACCTTAGGGAATTTCAGGGTTTTTTTTTTTTTTACATTATACATTATTCTTTTAAAATCTTGTGCTATATTTATATCTGAAAACTGATAATTGCACCTTCTCTTTCTCTGTGCTTTTGAAATATATGTCAATTTGTAATGCATGTAAAAGATTAAATACATCTCACAAATCTCACCATGAAAGTAGTTCTAGCCAAGGAAGGAAGTCACATCTTTAAAATGTAACCAAAGAAAATATCTTCCAGAGGGGAGGGCATGTGTTTGTGGTGGTGGTGGACCCTGCCTAAGATGGTAAACCCACATTTGGTCCTAAAGTTATGGGAAATATCTTGAGAACGTGCATGAAGTGGGTTATATATGTTTAGACACATAAAAAGGGAGATAGTTATTTGTCTTTAAATCTCTGCAAATTGCCTACGATGCATCACATTTGGGTTTAACACTTAGCCAAAGATAAAATTGTTTTCTACCTTTGTGGAGAGATTTTCTTTGTTGGGAGATGATTTCATTTTTATTTATATTTCTCCAAAAGTTGCAGGCACCTAAATTAAAACATATCTCAAATTGCAGTCAATTTCCCCAAACAAGAGAAAGTAATTTATTTGTTTACTTCATCATTTCCCAATTCCCGTAAGAAAATAACTGAATTGTAACCAAGAAGTTAGGATTTAAGGGATGATTGTGATTGCTGAATCATTATATCAAAATCATTGCATCAGAATCCTAAAATAAAGCAGTTTCCCTTTTGACAATTTAACTAGGAATTAAAATCCAAAGTAATTCCTCATCCACAATAACCTAACCTAGCCCTCAGATAGCTTGCAAACCAAGTGCCTACAGTCAGATCATACATTAACTTCAGATTAAAATTAATTTACAGAATAGAGGAGGTTCATTCCTCCTGGAAAAAAATCTCTCCAGTTCTTACCAAAACTTAAAGAGACGGCAAATCCAGGGACCCTGTGTCATTATTAAAGATGCTGTCACCACACACACACACACACACACACACACACACACACACAAATCCTGTGCTTTACATTGCACTCAGTTTCATAATTACATTGCAAACATATTTTTAGACTTAAAATCTTCATTGCTCACTGATACTTTATATGAAATATCTTTCCCTTTCTTGAATTCTTTATCTTGATTTGTTTTTTGCTTGAAGTTATGTAACTGCTTGAAGTTACATTTTTCAAAATGCAATCATAAGTCACAGCATTTCTGAATTAATTCTTACAAATCTGAACTAGTCCTTCATTTGTCCATGCTTGGTTTGGTATATAATTCTTGGAACATTATACTTTTTCTTCAGAAATCTATACTTTTTTTCTGAGGTCTGTTAGCATTAGTGTTTCATATAATTCTGATATCATTCAGACTTTTTTTTTGCAAACCTTTCCTCCCCCATTGGGTAATTCCAGCATTTGTTCTTTATCTAGGATATATGAACTATTTGGGTATGATTTTTTTCATTATGCTTGAAAAGCCTTCTCCATGTTAAGACTGAATCCTTCAACCTAGGGAAATTGTTTTCTTTTCTTTCTTTGATTACGGCTTCTAATTCATACATACTGTTTTCTCCTCCCAGGATGCCTATTATGGCAATATTGGTTCTCCTGCTTCAATCTTTTCCGCCTCTTTTCTCTTAAATTTCCAGCCCTTGGAGTTTATGTTATGAATTCTGAAGAAATGTCTTAGAGTTACTCTTCTTTTCATTTTGTCTTACATTTTGTTTCTAGAATTTTACTTTTTGTGGGAATCTGTGCTTTAAAAATATTAATGTAGCATCATTTTGAATCTGACTTAAAAAAATGAGCTCCCCCCCAAAAAATTTCTTCCCTTTATTCTACTACAAGTCTAATTGGCTATTTGTTTGAGATGCTAATATTTGATTCTCCCTCATTTGAAACACTGAATTTCTTCATCTTTTTGGGAATTTTCTTGTATCCTTACAAATTGAGAATTATTTTTTTTAAGGATGAACCACCAAAATGGTTTGTAGGTAGTGAATAGTGACTCCTCAATGCTGCCTTTACTTGCTCCCACCTCTCTCTATTTTTCCTGCTAAGACTGCTCAGTTTCTTGGACGTAAGTGAGAAGTTTCTGAAAATGACATATACATTACTTTTTCATACCCCTTTTACATTGCTTGGGTTGTTTCTTTCTGAAATGGGAAAAGGAAGGCATCAAATATGTGCTTTGAATGCCAGTTTTGTTAGAGAAATTTCCACTTATTTTCCCTAGACTGTGATAAGAGAAATTTTATATTTGTTTCTCACCTGACAACAATAAAATTTGTAGAAAGAAAAATTGGCTATGCTTCCAGGGTCTTTCCTCAAAGAGAAGTAGAAACACTATTTTGATTCCAATATTATTATGAAATGAGCTTTTTTTGGGGAGGTGGGGGGAGGAATGAATTTCTAAAGTTAGTCTGCCTCCCCTTGCTTAAAATGATTTTGAAATACTACTCTTGAAACCACCTTTTAAAACTGTGGAATTATTGCAGACTCCTGTGTTCGACTGCTGAAAGGGAAATGTGCCATGGAAGTTGACTTCTGCTCAACACAACCATGAGGTAAACACACACACACACACAAAACCACGGGGACCATCTGTATTTTATCCTGCCAATATGTTCTTTCTTACTCTGGAAGCAAAAGATGTCTTTACTCTGTCAGCTGCAAAAATATTATCTCTCTGCAGGAATGAAACAAGCATGGAATATATATTATGCTACCACATTACATGCATACTTAAGCAGAAAACAAAGAAAATAGCTATTTAAAATATAACCCAATTTTGCCTCCAGGGACAGATAAAAAATTTATTATAACACCCAAATGGTACAGAACATAAATATACATGGGAGATGTGATAAGGCTAAATCAGGCTCTTTTGACTAGAAGCTGGTGGCTAAAAATTCATCATCTGACCTCCCCCTACCCCCGCCCTAATCTTCCTTTCCACAGATTTAAAGTAGGCTATCTTTTTTATGAAGGCCAGGAAATTGGGACAAAGTACACCAAAAATCAGCACCATTTCTCAGCAGACTGTCGATTTTTCAGTGTCTGTAGAAAATAATTGTTAGCTGATATTTTTCAAATTCATTTCAAACATTATACTTTACACTATTTACTTAACAAATAACCAAGAAAGTAAAAAAATAATAACAACAGTAACTAAATTGGTAATTTAATAACTTCAGATGATCCTAGAGGCTTAGCTGTGTTTACCCCTTTTGAAATCAATAACTTTTCATTTGGAATCTTAAATCCACTTTAATGAGCATTCTCCTGGCAGCAGTTTTATTTAAGATCTGAGCTCATATGAACAGAAGTAATAGAAGCTTTTACCTAGATAAAAATTTACAGATAACTTTTGCAAATCACATGACTGATTTGAATGTATAAATGCCTGCAATTCCATTGTATATACTGCCAAAAAGTTAAAAATCCTTTAACTACAGAAGCTGTATAGGAAGAGCATTCTCAAGATAAGGAATCTTGATGTTGCTTAGTTATTTACATGTCTGAAAACAGCTATGCTGGGACAGGTGGTATCTTTGGAAGTCCACACTTCCTTAAAGGCAGTAGAATAATCCTGTGATTATGCCATTGGCTTTCTAAACAAATTACATGTTTTACTGGATTATCAAATTGAAATATTTGTTAACAAACAATACCCTCTTTCTTTGTATCTTTACATTCACTTATCCCTATTTAACTCTGACAATGTTCTCTGCATTTTTTTCCCCTCCCTACAAGAAATCTTTAGGGATCCTGTAACTATCCATACAAAATCAATTAGCATCACCCTCAAAAAAACAAGCAGCCAAATCTATTGTTACTATAATCCACCTTATTCTGGCTCTGTGCCCCAGGGACCCAAGTGACTCTGGGAGTCTCCAGAGGGTGCTTGAGAATGAAACTAGCTCTGGGCTCATCATCGCTTCTCCGTGAGACATTGTTCCTTCTTGCTCTGACTTTGTCCCCTGGAAGCATTTCAAAGCTATCTTGTCCCAATGCACCAAAACAGGGTTACATTCCCTTCAGAGTTCATAAAATTCTTCATTTAAACAATGATTTCACTTTCTGTTTTGATTATACTTTCCACAGGGCCTCAAAAACGAGTCTTTAAACCATGTAGAAGACAGAGCACCTAGCAATCCTTTAATTGTGCTTCCCCCTCACCCCTTCCCCAGGGGACTGCAAAAACCTCTCCTTAAGAAAGAAAAGTGCTAATCACACAAACACCCAGACAGCCTCTCAATACCAATTTAGGCTCAGCTGGAGCCTCTTGCCCCCTTTGTAAACACAAAGGTCACCCTGTATCAATGAATAACCTACTGTTACTTCATGAGCATTCCCTTGTCATCCATAAGTAGAAAATTTGTCTGAGAATTAAGTCAGCACAGAGGAAAGCAAGCCAGGCGCTAAAGATATGGCCCTGTCAACCTCATCTAAGCCCCTGAAACCTGCATCCTCCTTCAGCCTTCCCAGTCACACATGCCAGTAAATTCCCCTTTTTGTGTACATCAGAGTTGGTTTTATGTGACTTGCAAATGAAATAATCTTGACTAATATACTAATAATTATCAAGTTTTAATGGCTTAACTAAGAATAACAAATCCCAAGGACTTGAACTATGAAAACTATAGCCTGAGGAGTGATCTAATAACACATGTATGTATAAACCACATATATAGAAATGAGGAGACACAAATCTGAAGGGGAAGGAAAAAAATCTTTTGTACTTGAGACAATGCATTAAGCAGAAGACATCTGGCCAATGTCTAGGGCTGGGAAGATAAAAGATTCCATTTTATGTTGTTATTAAATTGTATTACTCTTCATTAAAGTTAAATGCATTTAGAGGAATTAAGCATATCAAAAATTTGGCAGTATCATATAATTGATGATTCTTTGTTTATTTGACAACATCCTCCTGTGAGTTGATTCACAATTTTAATTTTAGAAAACAATATGTCCTTGATGGAGACTGACAGAATGCTATGAACTGCTGGATCATTTTGCATGAAGTCATATCGACTGTGAAAGCAACAGAAGCCAAGTGACTTACACCATTTTTCAAGGAGCATTATGATGAAAATGTTTCTACATTGTCAGAGGGAATTGCATCAATTTAAAAAATGAAATTAAGCTCCAAGAGACAATCTCCTATCCTTTTTAAGAAAAGTACAATAGGACTCAGTAAAGACAAAACTCGAAGTATGTTTTGTTTTACAGCTTTAACTCTCTGTATCTATTCATTGCACAACTGTGGCCAATTAGTTCAATGATGTCAAAGAAGTAATTCACTGAAAAAGTAGATAACTGGCTATCAGATCTGTAACTAGTAGTATCAAAGTGATAACTATCAGTTAAAAATATATATTAGTATCAAACACCTACTATGGACTGAAAACACAATGGTGAACAAAACAAACAGCAGTCAATCTGGTGAGAGAGGAAAGCAGCACTCCGAATTGTAATTCTCATTGGGATAAATGTCACTGGGGAAATGTACCTGCTAAGATCAGAGCACATAATGGGTACTTTAACCTAAACACTAATAGGCAAGGGAAAGATTTCGTTAAGTGATACTTGAACTGATATTTGAAGAATTAATAGACACTAACTAGGCAAATAGGGGAAGGAGCATTCTAGTCAGAGACAACAAGCCTATGCATAAGAGGAATGGAGTAAGAATCAGAGATCCCAAACGGCCTGTGGGGACAGAACTCAGAGAAAGGAGCTAGAGAGTGAGGAGGTACCAAGCTCTCTGGGACGTGGTGAGTTTCCTCCTGAAACAATCGGTAGTTCCTAAGGGTTTTGAAAGGAGATTGGTTGTTCTAGTTTGCTAGCTGCCAGAATGCAATATACCAGAAACAGAATGGCTTTTAAAAGGGGAATTTAATAAGTTGCTAGTTTACTCTTCTAAGGCTGAGAAAATGTCCCAATTAATTCTACAGAAGTGTCCAATCAAAGGCATCCAGGGAAGGATACTTTGGTTCAAGAAGGCCAATGAAGTTCAGGGTTTCTCTCTGAAGTGAGAAGGCACATGGTGAACATGGTCAGGGCTTCTCTCTCAGCTGGAAGGGCACATGGTGAACACGGCATCATCTGCTAGCTTTCTCTCCTGGCTTCCGGTTTCATGAAGTTCCCCGGGAGGCGTTTCCCTTCTTCATCTCCAAAAGTTGCTGGCTGGTGGACTCTCTGCTTCGTGGTGCTGCAGCATTCTCTGCTCTCTCTGAATCTCCTTCATTCTCCAAAATATTCCCTTTTTTTATAGGACTTCAGAAACCAATCAAGACCCGCACAAATGGGAAGAGACATGTTGTTACATAATCTAGTTTAACAACCACTCTTGATAAAATCACATCATCCAGGGAGATGATCTGATTACAGTTTCAAATATACAATATTGAATAGGGAATATACTGCCTTTATGAAATGGGATTTAGATTAAAACATGGATTATCTAGGAGACATACATCCTTTCAAACCAGCACACTGGTACAATCAGTTTTACATTTTTTAAAATACTACTCTGGCCTCAGATTGCCTAACAGATAGTGACAGGCGAGAGGGAGTCAGACTTCAGAGAGATCATCTAGCAGGCTATTGCAGGGTCTAAAACATGAGCAGACACTTCTCAGAAGAGGAAATACAAATGGCTAAAAGGCACATGAAAAAATGCTAAACTTCACTGGCTATAAGGCAAATGCAAATCAAAACCACAATGAGATATCATCTCACAACCACTAGAATAGCTATTATCAAAAAAAAAAAAAAACAGAAAATGACAAGTGCCAGAGAGGGTGTGGAGAAACAGTCACACTAATCCACTGTTGGTGGGAATGTCAAATGGTACAACCAAAGTGGAAAGCAGTTTGGAAGTTCCTCAGGAAGGTTAGCATAGAATTGCCATATGATCTGGCAATACCATTGCTAGATATCTATTCAGAAGACATGAGGGGAAGGACACAGATGGCTATTTGCACACCAATGTTTATAGCAGCATTATTTATGATTGCCAAGAGATGGAAATAGCCCAAAAAGTCCATCAATGAGCAAGTGGATAAACAAGCTGTGATATATATATACAATGGAATATTACACAGCTGTAAGACAGAATAAAGTCATGAGGCATATAATAATGTGGATGAACCTTGAGGACATTGTACTGAGTGAAATCAGCCACAAACAAAAGGACACATACTGTGTGGTCTCACTAATATGAACTAACATTAATGAGTGAACTTTGGGAGCTGAAGTTAAGAACACAGCTTATCAAGAGATAGAAATAGGGTAGAGATTAGGCATTTGGTGCTGAAGGAATACAGATTCTAGGAACTGGACTGATTGTAAAAATTCAAAAATGGATAGCACAATGCTACCTGATTGTGGCACAATAATATAAGTACACTGAATGAAGTTGAATGTGAGTATGCTAGAGGGAGAAGGGTTGGGGATACGTATGAAATCAGGAAGAGAAATATAGGATAAAGACTGAGACAGTATAATTTAAGAACGCCTAGAGTGAACAATGCTGGTGATTAAATCTACAAATAAAAAACGTTTTTGCATGAGGCAGAATAAATGAATGTCAACGTTGCAAGGTCTTGAAAAAGGATGATATATAGGGAAAAAATACAATCAATGCAAGCTAGGGTTTGTAGTCAACAGTACATTGTAATGTAACTGAATGTAACAAAGGCATTGTGCCAAAACTAAATGTCAACAGGCAAGGGGTATGGGGAAGGGGTATAGACACTTTGTGCAAGAAAAAGAAATGTCTTCATATAGCTTATGGTGGTGAAGGCGTTTCTATTTACTTAGGTTAGATTATATGATGAGCGAATAAAATTGTTTAAAAATGAACAGATGGGATGCAAGTGTAGTTCAGTGGTAGAATTCTTGCTTGCCACGCAGGAGACCTGGGTTCAGTTCCCACCCATGCACTTCCCAAACAAACAAACAAACAAAAACCCAAACAAACAAAAATTCAACAAATGGTACTACAATAAGGGGATGCTCACATGGAAAAAGAATGAAATGTGACCCCCACCATACAGCATACAAAGTAAAAATGAACAGAGAGAAACAAGTGCTAGAGAAAATACAGAGAAAGAGATGTGCCTATTCACTGTTGGTGGGAAGTTGAGAGGGGCAGCCCTTGGAGGGCAGTGTGGTGGGCTAGGGGTGGGGTTGCCATATGAGCCTGAAACCAGTTGCTCAGTATATGCCTGGAGGAACTGAGTGTGGGGACATGAATGGACGTTGCACACAGATATTTATGGTGGCAGTAATCATGATCCACAATGAATGGAGGTGGCCTAAGGGTACAATGACTGAGGGAAGGAAGGGGGAACTATGGTGTATACACACAAAAGACCACTGAGCGGCTGCAAGAAGGAATGAAGTTGTGAGACATGCGACTAGGTAAATGAACCTTAAGAGCTGTATGTTGCATGAAATGGCAGAAACAAAAAGACAAATATTATCATCCCTCACTCATATGGGCTAATATAATATAAAAACTCAGCGAACTAAAGTCGAGAGCATGGGTTATCAGGTTGGCACTTATTGTAAAGGGTCCTTGATTTTAAGCTCTTACAGCAGTCACATATATTCAGGACGTGTAACTGTTATTTCTAAATTCTGAGACACTGAGCTGTTTGTATATAACCTGGTTGTTCCCAGAAACTTCGGGTATTTATGTGACACCTGAGACTCAGAGTTAGAGCTCTGAAGCTATGAAAGTCAGTACTACCTCTTACAAGAACTGTTTAAAAAGTTGAAAAAGGGATCAGACTTTGACTAGAGATATGAACGAAGCTGATCTGGATAGGACTAAGGTTAATGAGAATACAGAGGAAAGGATGATGTCATCCATATTTTAAAACTTCAACTTCTGTGTGAGACCAAAGGGAGAGATTTTTATTTGATGCAAAATTTACATTTGGCGTTACACTTTACCTAAATTAACTTGTTTGGTCAGCTTAGTTGAACACCATAAGTACATGGAATATTGAATAGGGTGTGAGATTTTGTTGGTTTGTCCAGGTTAGTGTGATGCCCCGATATATCCCAGAGTAATTAAAATTAGGCCTAAAAGTCACCCCAGAGAACCTCTTTTGTTGAGATGTGGTCTTTCTCTCTAAGCCAACTTGGCAGGTGAATGCACCGCTCTCTCCTCTACATGGGTCTTGACTCCCAGGGTCATGTAAATCTCCCTGGTAAGGTGGGACACAACTCCTGGGATGAGCTGTGACTTGGTATCACAGGATTGAGAAACCTTCTTGACCAAAAAGGGGAAAAGAGAAATGAGACAAAATAACATTTCAGTGACTGAGAGATTTTAAACAGAGTTAAGAGGCTATCCTGCAGGTCATCCTTATTCATTATATAAAAATCCCTTTTTATTTTATGGCGTATTGGAGTGGTTGGAGGAAAATTGGAGTACCTGAAACTGTTAAGCTATGTTCCAGTAGCCTTGATTCTTGAAGATGATTGTATATAGCTTTTATAATGTGACTGTGTGATTGTGAAAACTTTGTATTTTATGCTCCTTTTATCCAGGGTATGGACAGATAAGTTTAAAAATATGGATTAAAAATAAATAAATAATGGGGATAAATGGTAAAATAAATTAGGTATATTGAAAACATAGTGGTCAATGAGAGGGAGGTGTAAGGAATATGGGATGTATGCATTTTTTCTTTTTTCTTTTTATTTCTTTTTCTACAGTGTTGCAAATGTTCTAAAAATGATCATGATAATGGATACAAAACTATGTGATGATATTGTGAGCCACTGATTGTACACCATGTATGGACTGCACATGTGTGAAGATTTGCCAATAAAAATATTTTTTAAAAAGGAGGCTACTGCAGGGTCTAAGCAAGAGGAAATGGCGTGAGACTGGGCCGGAGTGGGGGTGAGGACAAGCTGTGGAAGGTACAAATAATCCTTCATGGCCGTTTATCCTCTTCAAGCATTTATTGAGAATCAGCACCATGAAATCTGAGTCTTGCTTTTTTAAAAAAATTCCATATGGAAAACTTCAAACAGGCACAAACAACAGCAACAACAAAAAAACATAGGTAGGATAATATAATGAATGCTTATGTACTCAATACCCAGCTTCAACAACTACCGACTCAGGGCTAATTTTTATTAACCTATACCCCCATTCACCTCCCCAATTCCATATATATATATTAGTTATGAAAATTTCAATCCTTCAGAAAAGTTATGAGAATAACATGATAAGCCATTTATCATTCATCTAGATAAACAATTGTTGTCAGTTTGGCACCTAAGTCGCACTTTTTCTGTGTGCCTTTCTATCGTCTCATCTATTTCCTATGAACACATAATTCTCTTATGCAGCCACCACATGATTAACACACTAAAAAACTTAACCTTATCTAACATCTATATTCATATTTTCCCATTTGTCCTAATCATATCCTTTATGGGCATTTTTTTCCTTTCCAGGGTCCAATCAAGGACGGTGCACTGCATTTTGTTGTCATGTCTCTACTTTCTCCTTTAATCTTCAAGGGTTCCTCGGCCTTTTTGTCTTTTAAACATTGACACTTTAAAAGAGTCTAGGCCAGTTGTTTTGCAAAATGTCCTTTAACATGGGTTTGTCTGATTGCGTCTCACAATTAGATTCAGATGAAACATTCTTGGCAGGATTATCACACAGGTGATGTCATGTCCTTCTCAATGAACAAATCACGAGCCATATGAGGTCAGTCATACTGTTATTGATGGTGATTCTTTCACTTTTTCAACTGACTGAATTCACATCCTGTACACATAATCCATTACTGAGGAAACCAGACAAGGACTGCAAAATATAATTTCTGTTTCCTTATAAGCCATCTTAATGCCAAAGGACATTTTACAGTTCATTTATACAGGCAAAGCTTTGTCAGTTTTATTCACCAAAGGTGAATGTAGATCATAAATAGACACTGATGAGCGGCACATATCTGCAACACCTGGAGGAAATGACCACCCTCAGGAATTGGAAACCTGAGAGGAAAGAAAGTGAAGGGCATGGGCTCAGAATCCAGACTATTTTTCTAAAAATCCATCCGGCTATAGGTCATGTGACTTCACACAAGTTTCTTGACCTTTCTGATTCCGTTCCACATCTGTAGCATTGTCAATCCTAGAACTCATCTGATAGGGTGAGCATTGACTTACTATGTCTGCACTGTCTGGGGTACCATAAGCTCTCAGTGTGTGATGATGATGATGTTTCCAGCCAAGGGTCACTAAACTTCATGTGTTGCCTGAAGTAAGATCCTAGGTCTTCTTTATAAAAATATTGTCTGCAGTTTGGTCCCTGCTAGAGATATCAAACTGGTAAAGTACCAACCTGTTTCCATAAATTCACTAACATTGTTATTTAGTGAGAACAGCTTAGAGTGGAAGAGTTTGATTTTAACAATTATTATGACCAGCTTTAATATTTGCCAAATGATAAATAGTAATTTTAACAATGAGATATGTCTAATCTCATTTGCCAGTGAAAATATTATTCCTTCCCCTTTCATTAGTGAAATACACATGACCCATGTCTAGTAGGTAAGTGTATAACATTGACTATCCCACAAAGAGATCGAATTCACAAATAGAAAAAGACCTGTTCAGCGATCAAGTCCAGAAACTAGTATAGTTTTAGGATCATTCCCTAAACCGCACCATTTTCATTTACCAATTCATTAATTCATTAATTAACAATTCAAAGATATTTCTTTGATTGGGAAACACAGTTATGTTATCATTACCCACTATCACGTCCGTGTGCATTTGTGTGGTTTGGAGGAGGCGTGTTGACTAGAAGTTCTCTCTGATTTTATTCTATTACTCTTTTTGGGAACAATAACTTTTTTTCCCCATAGGATTTTAACTGTGGCATTTGTGACCCTATACAATTACCCAGCTGTTAATACAAGTTTTTCCCCTAAAATGAAACATATTATCAAATAGGACAAAAGAGTATTGCTTGGCCCACACTCACAGGTACCAGTGCAGCATCGCCCACCTACACCTATACCTGCACTGCAATGCATCACCGCTCTGCTGTGCCCCATCCATGCCCTGCACCCTGCCCCACACCCATCCAGCAAATACAAGGCTTTACACCTCTGAAGAAAATCAATTTCCAAAGCAAACCAATCAAGATATTTACATGCCATGAAGACATAAGATCACTAAACATATCATGATGCAGACAGATATAGCTCTGCCTAATGACCAAATTAAAACACCAGAGGGGACACAGACATGGAACAATAAGTCAAAGATGTTCATATGACTCTACTAAAATGAAATAAATGGGTTGGCTAATGGCATAAAGGAGATCAAGAAGACACTAAAAGAGCATAAAGAGGAATTTGAAAGGATAAATAGAAAAATAGTGGATATTGCAGAGATTAAAGATGCTGCAGACCAAATAAGAAACATACTAGAGACACATAACAGCACATTCGAAGAGACAGGAGAAAGAAGAAGTGAACTAGAGGATAGGACAACTGACTTCAAACACTCAAAACAGCAAATGGTAAAAAAAAAAAAAAAAAAAAAAAAAAAAAAAAAAAAAAAAAAAAAAAAAAAAAAAAAAAAAAAAAAAAAAAAAAAAAAAAAAAGAAAAGAAAATAGAAAAATTTGAATTGGATCTCAGGGAAATGATGGCCAAAACAAAGCAAGCACATACCAGAATCACTGGTGTCCTAGAAGGAGAACAGAAGAGAAAAGGGTTAGGAATATTAGTTGAGGTTATAATGGGGAAAAACTTCCCAACCCTTATAAAGGACATAAATATACAAGTCAATTAAGCTTAACAAACTTCAAACAGAATAAATCCAAATAGGTCTTCCCCAAGACACATACTAATTTGTCTGTCAAATGTTAAAGAGAAGCAGAAAATCCTGAAAGCAGCAAAGAAAAACAATCTACTACATACAAGGGAAACCGCATAAGGCTGAGTTCAGACTACTCAACTGGCACCATGGAGGCGAGAAAGCAGTGGCATGATACATTTAAGATCCTGAAAGAGAAAGACTTCCAGCCAAGAATTCTGTACCCAGCCAAATTGTCCTTCAAAACTAAAGGAGATGGTATAGAAGTTTAGACTACCTATAGGCATGCCTAAGAGTTACTTCTGGAGGACCTCTGTTGTTGCTCAGATGTGGCCTCAGTCTCTTAAAGCCCAACTCTGCAAGTGAAATCATGGCCCTCCCTCCTATATGGGACATGACATCCAGGGGTGAAAGTCTCCCTGGTGATATGGGAGAGAACTCCAATAGATGAATCCAGGCCTGGCACTATGGGATCAACAATTCCATCCTGACCAAAAGGGGGAAAAGAAGAGTAATTAATAAAGTATCAGTGGCAGAGAGAGTTTAAATAGAGTAGAGAGGCTACTCTGGAGGCTGCTCTTACACAAGCTTCAGGTAGAACTTGCTACCTATCATAACCTGCCAACCCCCAACCAGTGCCATTCCAGTCAATCCTAAAGAACACCTAGGGCAATTTATAAGATTCCATAAGGGTTCCAGTGACTAGAGTAACTTGCCAAAAACCTAGAACCTCCAGATGGGTCCCTGGGCCAGATAAGTCCTGAAACCTAGCCCAGCCTCTCCAGAACATCAGATAGTTCCATCTCCCTACCTCATATTAGTGACAGACCTTTCCAATATAAAAATTTTAGAGTTGCCATAGCCTAAACATCCCCAATGAGAGGTATGGAAAGATCAAAGGTGATGGTGGAAATATACATAGAAGATAGGACTTAACAGATGAATATGATTGCTGAATCATTAAATTGATATCTCTTTTAATGTCCAGTATTTTAGAGCAGCTAGAAGCAAAAACTTAAAATTGTGAAATTGTAACCCATGTCAAAGTCTGAAATATGTTCTACAACTAATTTTTGCTTGGATATTTATAGCTTTTTGTATATATGTTATTGTTCACAAAAAAAGAAGGAAAAAAAGTCGATTGTGATAATAAAAAAGTATTTAAGCCCTCCAGCCTCCTATATTCTGGAGCAGCTAGAAGGAAAAATATGAGAGGATCATATAGTAGCCCATGATAAACTCTGGGATCTATCCTGTAACCATTTTTTGCAGAGTACTTTGAAAACTATTGCTATTTTATTTCTTTGCTTTGTATATATGTTATACTACACAATAAAAAAAGTTAAATAAAAGGAAAAAAATAATTAAAAAGATTAACATCCCTTGTTATCTTTTTAAAAATATCCTATATTCTTCAGTAGTCTGTATATTTTAATAAACAAATAAGTCTATTCCCTTCTACAGAAATAAATGTGCATTTATTCTTTTAAAAAAAAAAACTAAGCTAGAGAGCAAAATTTTCACAGACAAACAAATCCGGAAAGAATTTGTCAACAAGGGACTGGCCCTACAAGAAATACTAAAGGGAGTTTTGCCAGTTGAAAAAAAAAAATGACAAGAGAGGGAAGTCTGGAAGAGGGCACAGAATTGAAGAGTAGCAGTAAAAAAAACTTAAAGGATAAAAAGAAAAAGAGGGAAAATAATACATAGATCTGAGAAATAAAATAAAAAAGATGGTGGATTCAAGAAACACATTTTCAGCATTAACTTTGAATGTTAATGGATAAACTTATCAATTAAAAGACACAGATTGGAAGAATGGATTAATAAATATAATCCAGCTATATGCTGCTTACAAGAAACTCATCTTAGACACAAGGATACAAATAGATTGAAAATAAATGGATGGAAAAAGATGCTCTATGCAAAGTTGTAACCAAGAGAATAAGGAGTAGCTATACTAATATCGTACAAAGTAGACTTTAAATGCAAAGATATCATAAGAGAACAAGAAGGGCACTATATGTAAATAAAGGGACAATTCACCAAGAAGAAATAACAATCATAAATGTCTATATTCCCAATCAAGGAACTCCAAAGTACCTGAGACAGACATTGGCAAAACTGAAGGGAGTGATAGATGTTTCAGCAATAATAGCAGGAGATTTCAATACACCACTCTCCTCTACAGATAGAACAACGAGATAGAAGATCAACAAGAAAATAGAGAAGTTAAATAACTTAATAAATGAATTAGACCTAACAGACATAACTGGATCATTGCACCCCAAAACACAAGGATATACATTCTTCTCTAGTGCTCATGGAACATTCTCCAGAATAGATCATATGCTGGGTTGCGAAATCGGTCTTCATAAATTTAAAAACACTGAAATTATTCAAAGCACTTTCTCTGATCACAATGGGATGAAGGTGGGTCTCAATAACCACCAAACAATGAGAACATTCACAAATATATGGAGATTAAGTAACAGTCCTAAACAACCAGTGGGTCAAAGAAGAAATTGCAAAAGAAATGAGTAGCTATCTGGAGATGAATGAAAATGAGAATACAACTTATGAGAACTCATAGGATGCAGCAAAGACTGTGCTGAGAGGGAAATTTATTGTCCTAAATGCCTATATTAAAAAACAAGAAAGAGCAAAAATTGAGGACTTAACAGCACACCTGGTGGAACTTCAGAAAGAACAGCGAACTAACCCCAAAGCAAATAGAAGAACAGAAATAACAAAGATTAAAATAGAGATAATGAATGGAAGAACAAAAGAACAATAGAATCAATAAAACCAAAAGTTGGTTCTTTGAGAAAATCAATAAAATTGATGGACCACTAGCAAAACTGACAAAGAAAAAAAGAGAGAGGATGCAAATAAACAAAATCAGAAATGAGAAGGGGTGCATTACCACAGATGCTGAAGAAATAAAAGAAATCATAAGAGGATACTATGAACAACTATATGCCAATAAACAAGACAAATTAGTTGAAATGGACAAATTCCTGAAAACACACAAACAAGCTACACTGACTCAGAAAGAAACAGAAGATCTCAACAAACCAATCACAAGTAAACAGATTCAATCAGTCATCAAAAGTCTTCCTACAAACAAAAGTCCAGGGCCAGATGGCTTCATAGGGGAATTTTATCAAACATTCCAAAAAGAACAAACACCAATTCTGCTCAAACTTTTTCAGAAAATTGAGGAAAAAGGACTCTACATAACTCATTTATTAAGCTAATGTCATTTTACTACCAAAACCGGGTGAAGATAGTATAAGAAAGGAAAACTACAGGCCAATCTCCCTAATGAACATAGATGCAAAAATTCTCAATAAAATATTAGCAAATTGAATCCAACAACACATTAAAAAAATTATACACCATGACCAACTGGGGTTTATACCAGGAATGCAAGGATGGTTCAACACAAGAAACTCATGTAATGCAGCACATTAACAAATCAGAAGGGAAAAATCACATGATCATCTCGAGCGATGCTAAAAATTCAGCATCCTTTTCTGATAAAAACACTTCAAAAGATAGGAATCAAAGGTAACTACCTCAATATGATAAATGGCATATATGAAAAACTCATGGCCAGCACTGTACTCAATGGAGAGACACTGAAAGCTTTACCCCTAAGATAAGGAACAAGACAAGGATGCCCACTGTCATTGCTATTATTCAACATTATACTAGATGTTCTAGCTAAAGCTAGACAGGACAAATCAGACAGGACAAAGAAATAAAAAGCATCCAAATTGAAAAGGAAGAAATAAAACCCTCATTATTTACAGATGATATGATACTATACTGGAAGATCCTGAGAAATCAACAACAAAGTTACTGGAGGTAATAAACAAATTCAGCAAGGTGGTGGGATATAAAATTAATGTGCAAAAATCAGTAACATTTATATACACAAGCAATGAGCTAGCTAAGGAGTCAGTTAAGGAAATATTCCATTCAAAATACCAACTAGAAGATGCAAGTACTTAGGAATGAAGTTAACTAGGTATGTGAAGGACCTATACACAGAAAACTACATAACATTGCTCAAAGAAATCAAAGGAAATCTAAATAGGTGGAAAGACATTTCCTGCTCATGGATAGGAAGGCTAAATATGGTTAAGATGTCAATTCTACACAAACTGATCTACAGATTCAACACAGTACCAATCAAAATTCCAACAACCTACTATGAAGACTTGGAAAAGCTAATTACCAAATTCATCTGGAAGGGAAAGAGACCCTGAATAACTAAAAAAGAAGAATGAAGGGGGAGGAATAACACTCCCTGACTTTAAAACCGATTATAAAGCCACAGTGGTCAAAACAGCATGGCACTGGCACAAAGGTAGAAGTATTGACAAATGGCGTCAAATCGAGAGTACAGAAATAGGCCATCAAATCTATGATCAACTGATTTTTGACAAGGCCCCCAAATCCTCTGAACTGGGACAAAATAGTCTTTTCAATAAATGGGCCAGGGAGAACTAGATATCAATAGCCAAAAGAATGAAAGAGGACCCCTACTTTACACCCTGTCCAAAAATTAACTCAAAGTGGATCAAACACCTAAATATAAGAACTAACATCATAAAGCTTCTAGAAGAAAATGTAGGGAAACATGTTCAAGACTTAGTGATAAGAGGTAGCTTCCTAAGTTTTAAACCCAAAGCACAAGCAAAAAAGAAAAAATAGATAAATAGAAACTTCTCAAAATCAAATGCTTTGTCAAAAAGGTGAAAAGGCAGCCAACTCAATGGGAGAAAATATTTGGAAATCACCCTCTGGACAAAGGTTTGATATCTTATATACATGAACAAATTATACAATTCAACCAAAGAACAAACAACCCGATTATAAATGGGTTAAAGATATGAATAGGCATTTTTCTGAAGAGCAAATACAGATGCCTCAAAAGCACAATGAAGAGATGCTCATTTTCATTAGCTATAGGGAAATGCAAATTAAGACCACAATGTGATACCACCTCACATCTATAAGAATGGCTGCTATTAAACAAATAGGAAACTATAAATTTTGGAGAGGATGTGGAGAAACTGGGACACTTGTGCACTGCTGGTGGGAATGTATAATGGTGCAGCCACTATGGAAGACTGTTTAGTGGTTCCTTAGGAAACTAGATATCGAGTTGCCCTATGACCCAGCAATAGCACTACTTGGTATATACCCAGAAGAGCTGAAAGCAATGACACAAAGACACTTGCACACCGATGTTCATAGCAGCATTATTCACAATCACCAAAAGATGGAAACAAACCAAATGCCCATCAACAGATGAGTGGGTCAACGAAATGTGGTATATACATGCAATGGATTATTATGCAGCAGTAAGAAAAAATGACGTCCTGAAGCATATGACAAGATGGATGAGGCTTGAGGACATAATGCTGAGTAAAATAAGCCAGACATGAAAGGATAGATACTATATGACTCCACTCTTATGACCATGGTAAAGGTACAATCAGAGGCTTGTAATATAGAATATAGGGGACTTCAAGATACATATAAGCTGGAGATGGGTGAACAGTTAGCTAGTGAGGTTGAACTCCAATGTAAGGGAGTAGATAGAAGAGAACATGGTTCTCTAGTGGGTCTATAAGTAATATTACCATATTGAAGGTGAACAACATTGAAAGGGGTTGTATAGACCTATGTGTCCCCCAGACTAACACTAGAAATATATATATTAGATCTTGCAAGAACTACTTCAAAGGTGTGATTGATGTGCTAAGAGTGTTTAAGCCCAGGGTGCAGGGGGAAACCTGCAATTGCATGCTGGGGGCTATGATTAACAGGAAAACATCAGCACTCCCACAGCAACAGCAGGGGTAAATAATGGGGAAAGGGACAAGAGTTAAGGGGAGGTTTAGAATTCCTATTCAGCGAGGGTATGTTTATTGGTTATCTTTCTCTTGGAAACAATGAAATTATCTAAAATTGAGAGTGTTGATGGACTGTGGACTTTGGGCACTATACATGATGCCTGATGAATGCATGTGGCCAAAGGATGCACTGACTGAGAAGTAGATAGGCAAATGATGGTGTATACTTATGATCCAATATTGTGCTGCTACAAAAAGGAACAAATTTGTGAGGCATGCAATCATGTCAATGAACCTGTGGGGCATTTAGTGAACTAAAATAAGCCTGAAATGAAAGAAAAATTATTGTATGTTTCCTTTAGAAAATGCTTATAAGAAAACAGGGGCCTAGATTGTAAGCTCTTAAAGCAGACACATTTAGTCCAGAGTGGTAATTAATATTTTGGGATTTTGAGAGACTGTTTTATATATACTATAAACTGGTATTTAGAGATAAGGATGAGGCTGATGAGGTCAGGATTAAAGTAAGTCAGAACACAGGGATAAGGAAGACATTGTCTATACTTTACAACAGCATATACTCTTTGAGACCAAAAGAAGAAAGGTTTATTTTTTCCCAGAACCTAAATTTTTTATAGCACATAATCTAACTCAACCTGTCTGGATAGATCATTTGCACAGTTGAAACACAGGGAGCCCAGAATAAGAATGAGGGCCTTTAATCTTGTAGAGATTAATGTAATGTCTGGATACATTCTAGAACATATTAAACAGATAATAAAAAAGTATTGGCAAAGTATCCTGAGAGATGGGAAAAATATATAGAACTATTAAGCTTTACCATCAGGGAATCCCCTAATACTGTGTCAAACATTAGGGCCACCCAAATCAATAGCCCAAGCCCTTGTGAAGGTTATGTAGGGAGCAGAGAAGCTTAGCCTGCCTATCAGTATGCCTAAAAATTACTTCTGGAGGACCTCTTTCATTGTTCAAACGTGGCCTCTCTCTCTAAGCCCAACTCTAAAAGTGAAAGCATTGCCCTCCCCACTATGTCGGACATGACATCCAGGGATGAAAGTCTCCCTGGCAACGTGGGAGTGGACTCCAAGGGATGAATCCAGACCTGGCACTGTGGGATCAACAATTCCATTCTGACCAAAGGGTGAAAAGAAGAGTAATTAATAAAGTATCAGTGGCAGAGAGAGTTCAAATAGAGTAGAGAGGCTACTCTGGAGGCTGCTCTTACACAAGCTTCAGGTAGACCTTGCTACCTATCATAACCTGCCAACCCCCAACCAGGACCATTCCAGCCAATCCTAAAGAACACCTAGGGCAATTTATAAGACTCCACACGAAGGGTTCCAGGCACTAGAGTAACTTGCCAGAAACCTAGAACCTCCAGATGGGTCCCTGGGCCAGATAAGTCCTGAAACATAGCCCAGTCTCTCCAGAACATCTGATAGTTCCATCTCCCTACCTCATATTAGTGACAGTCCCTTCCAACATGAAAAAGTTAGAATGGACATAGCACCATATACCCCTAAAGAGTGGGACAGAAAGATCAAAAGTGATGGTGGAGTTATACAGAAAAGGTAGGGTTTAACAAATGAATATGATTGCTGAGTCACTAAATTGATGCTTCTTTTAGTCTCCAGTATCTTAGAGCAGCTAGAAGTAAAAACCTGAAATTGTGGAATTGTAACCCAGACCAAACTCTGAAATCTGTTCTACAACTAATTATTGTGCTGTGCTTTGAAATTTATTGCTTTTTTGTATATATGTTATTTTTCACAAAAAAGAAAAAAAACTCAATTGTGATGATAAAAAAAAATATTTATTCCTTCTAGCCACCAATGTTCTGGAGCAGCTAGAAGGAAAAATCTAAGAGGATGGCATGGCAGCCCATGACAAACTCTGGGATCTGTCCTGCAACTACTTGTTGAGGAGTGCTTTGAAAACATTTGCTTTTTTCTTTCTTTGCTTTGTATATATGTTACATTATACAATGAAAAAAGTTTTTAAAAAAAAGGTACTTCTTAATTTTGCATTTTTATTACTTGGGTTTTTACTAAACTGTGTAACCACAGCAGAAAGCATTTTCCCCTGAAACTGATATAGTAAAAAAAATTAAATTTCTCGGTTAAAAATGATTTTAAAAGTTGTTGCTATTATCTTGTTTTTGCTTTAAGAAGAAATGGATCAACTGATCTACATTGAAAATTTTAAATATGGAAAAGAAAAGACGATTTAAACAAGGAATAAAATATTTATTTCAATACCACATTACAACTAGTTTAGTAGAGATAAGGGTGAAATAAGTAGAGAAAACAGAAATAGGGGAATCTGACCCAGGAGAAGTAAGGGAGGAAGGGGCAAAGAGAGGAAAAGGGAAAGTCCAATAACACTGTTCACTGAGTCCTGGAACATCACCCTGCCCAGGACTCAGCGTCACTGCCCCCCTCACCCTGTCCACCATGGGCTTCTTTCCCTCAACACTTCTCTCTGGACTTCAAGCCCTCAGGTCCTGGCTTCCATTATTACATCTCCTCCAACTCATCACCTTTTCACACCCCAACATGTTCAATATGTTTTAATTTGTTCTTTTTTGTCTTTTATTTTTAAACTGATCTTCCCCATTGGTCAAAGTTAAGTAACTTCTACAACATGCATAAATCTTATAGTCACAAGACCCAGATGTGCAAAAATAAAACTCCATTTCTTCAAATCCATTTTGCTCAGAAAGCCTCCATTTCCACAGATGGAAAAACATTTAGCTTTGTTAATTCAAGGAAGAAAGGGATTCCATGAAAAAAATCAAGGAATTTTTTTCTGTGTTTTAAGGGTACAGGCTAATTCAATATGGAATTTACTCCCTTTCTTATTTCCTTCCATTCTCTCCACAAATCCCCTGAATTTGGGGGAGTATATGAGTGTGATGCAACATCTGATGCTCAGCTATCTGGCTTCTGCTGCATGTAACTCAGCTCATCTGGACTCTGTGGGGGGGCCTCTAACCTGTTGCCCCTTCTGAGATTCTTCCAGTTACAGGGTTGCATAGGTTTCTCTGGTCCCCTCATTCATACCCAGCTTTCTTCCTTCCTCTTGGCAGCCTCTCACTCACTTTTTCAGCCCTATCAGAGGCCACCAGAAACCCTGGCTGCCATTGCCACAGCATCTAAGGTGTGTAGGATACAGTGAAGCTTCCTTAAGGCCATCAGCTGAAGCATCTTCCCAGCTAGTATAATTCTACTGCTCTAGCACCAGGCTGGGTATGGGTCTTCTCTAAGAAGTTCACAATCCCCTTGGCTCGTAGGTCCCACAAAACCCATCTAGAGTTAATATCACTGCCCCCTGGGAATTGCCCAGGTTGGGGAACAACTGGGAAAATATCCTACTCATGAAGATTTACCACTATTAAATTTTTGCCCTCCTGATTTCTTTCTCTTTCCCCATCTGTTTGACTTTGCTTTTTCTGCCAGGGCCAGGTATGTATGGGTGGGTAGGTGGGCAACTATAATCAACCAACCTGCATCTTTATCAATTCTTTAAACACTAAACTCTGTCTTCTTTGGGACTTTGGCCCTTAATATTAGCAGCTAAGCTTTTGAAATTCAAAAAGTTATTCTCTGTCCAGTGCCCTGACTTCCAAGACTTATGTCTCTGCTATGAACATAAAATATATAGTTAGATTGGATTTTCTATCCAGTGAGGGTGTATTTAGTAGTTATCTTTCTCTTGCGAACAATGAAATTATCTAAAATTGAGAGTATTGAGGGACTGTTGACTTTTGGGCATTATATATGCAGCCCAGTAGATAGAGGTGGCTAAAAGATGCACTGACTGAGAAGTAAACTGGTGAACAATGATGTAAACGTATGACTGAACACGGTGCTGCTACGAAAAGAAATGAACTTATGAGGCATGCGATGATGTGAATGAACCTGTGGGACATTAAGTGAGGAAAAATAAGTCAGAAACAAAAGAGCAAATATTGTATGATCTCATTTAGAAAATATTTATAAGAAAACTGGGGTCTAGATTGTAAGCTCTTATAGCAGTCACATCTAGTCCAGAGTGGTAATTGTCATTTCTGGATTTTGAGGGAGCTGTTTTTATATATATATATAAAATCTGGTATTTGGAGATAAGAGTGAAGTGAATTGGGTAGAGATTAAGGTATTTCAAAATACTGGGTTAAGGAAGACATTGCCTGTATTTTAGAACTTCACCTACTCTTGGAGACCAGCAGAAGAGTGTTATTATGTCTAGAACCTAGGTTATCTGCCACACATAATCTAACTCAGTCTGTCTGGATGGATCATTTAAACGATCCAAACATGGGAGCCCAGAATAAGAATGAGAGCCTTTAATCCTGTGTAGCTTAATGTAATGCCTGGATACATACCAGAGTATATTAAGCAAATAATCAAAAAGTATTGGCAAAGTCTCTTGAAGGATGGGAGAAAAATTATGGAACTATTAAACTTTACCACTGGGGAAATCTGTGGCACTGTGCCAAACATTAGGGGCACCCACATCAATAGACCAAGCCCTTGATCTTGTGATGCTTGTGTATGCAGCAGAGAAGCTTAGCCTACCTACAGGTATGACTAAGAGTCACCTCTGGAGGGCCTCTTTTGTTGCTCAGATGTGGTTTTTCTCTCTCTAAACCCAACTCCGTAAGTGAAACCATTGCCCTCCCTGCCCATGTGGGACATGGCATCCAAGTCTCCCTGGCAGCATGGGAGATGACTCCCAGGAATGAGTCTGCCCTGACACCATGGGATCAACAATGTCATACTGATAAAAAGGGGGAAAATTAGTGTAACAAATAAAGTATCAGTGGCTAAGAGATTTCAAATAGGGTCGAGAGGCTACACTGGAGGTCACTCTTACACATGCTTCCATTAGACATTGCTACTCATCATAACTTGCCAAACCCCAAACAAAACCATTCCCACCAATCCTAAAGAGTACTTACGGCAATATATAAGATTCTATAAAGGTTCCATGCACGAGGGCAACTCTTCAAAACCTACAACCTCCAGATGGGTCCCTGGACCAGATAAGTCCTGAAAATGCAGAGGGGCCAGCCCTTCCAAAACATCACCTAGTTCCATCTCCTTATCCCATATTATTGACAGCCCCTTCCAACATGAAAAAGTTAGAATGGACATAGCCCAAATACCCCTAAAGTGTGGGCAAAAAAGGAAAGGTGATAGGTGGAGTCGTAGAGAGAAGGTTGGGTTTAACAAATGAGTATGATTGCTGAATCATGAGGCTGATATTTCTTTTAGCCTCCAATATCTTAGAGCTAGAAATAAAAACCTAAAATTGTGGAATTGCAACCCATACCAAACTCTGAAATCTTTTATGCAACTAATTGCTGCAATGTACTTTGACATGTATTGCTTTTATGCATATATGCTATTTAAAGAGAAGGAGGAGGGTGGTACGATGGTAGCTCAGTGGAAGAATTCTTGCCTGCCATGCCAGAGACCCAGGTTTGATTACCGGCGCCTGCCCATATTTTAAAAAAGAGAGAGAGAAGAAGGAGTATAACAGAGAGAATAAGTTTTATATTGATATTTCTGTTGGTTTCCAGTGTCTTGGAGCAGCTAGAAGAAAAAACAAACAATCGTGGAACTATAATCCCTACCAAGCCTGTTCTATAACTACTTGTTAAAATGTACTTGGAAATGTATTGCTTTTTTGTATACATGTTATATTTCACAATTTTAAAAAAGTTTAAACTATATATATAGTTAGAAATTCTATCAACGCTTTGATCTAATGGGGATTCTTTTGTGCCTTCCCTTTTCTGAGCAACTGCGTATGTGTCCTCTAAGACAATGAAGGTCCCAATTCATTTTGGTGGTGGTGGTGATAGTATTGGGGCAACAAAAATTCCCGCTTGTCTTAGTTTGCCAGGGCTGCTATAGCAAATACCACTGAATGGACTGGCTCAAACAAGAATTTATCGTCTCACAGTTTTGGAAGCTAGGGGACCAGAATCAAAGTATAAGCAGGCTATATTTTCTCCTGGAGTCTATAGCATGCTGATGCTGGCTTGGCACAATCTTTAGGGTTCCTTGATTTATAGGTGCACCTCTGCCTCTGTCATGGGGCAATATCTCTCCTTCTCTGGCTTCTACTTCCATGTCCAAATTCCTTCCCGTATAAAAAATTTAGTCATATTAGATTAAGGCCTACCCTCTTCTTGCTTGGCCTCTCTTTAACTAATCACATCTTTAAGATCCTATTTACAAATGGGTTCTGTGGTAGTTTGAAGCTGTTATGCACCCCAGAAAAGACCATGCTCTTTAATCCATTCTTGTGGGTGTAAACCTATTGTGGATGGGACTTTTTGATAATGACATTTTGATTTAGATGTGATCTGCCACATTCAAGTTGAATCTTGTTCCTCTTGCTGGGTCCTTAATAAGAGGATAAAAGGTATACAGATGAAAATAAGAGACACTCATAGAGATAAGCCCCGGAGAAGCTAAGAGAGAACACACAGAAGTTCAGAGAGGATGTCACTGGAACCAAAAGCTGAAAGTAACAAAACCCAGGAGCAAAGGACCAGCAGACACCAGCCATGTGCCTTCAAAAGGTGTCTACATGCTAGCAGCCTGTCTTCAGAGTCCAGATGTCATCCTGTTAATGCTTTGAGTTGGATATTTTTCATGACCTTAGAATTGTAAACTTATAAGCTACTAAATCCCCATTGTAAAAGCCAACCCATTTCTGGCATATTACGTTCCAGCAGCTTTAGCAAACTGAAACAGGGTCACTCCCACAGGACCAGCAGTTGGGACCAGAACATGCTTTTTGTGGGGGTCATAATTCAATCCCCAACACTAGTCAATTCAGTAAAAATGGTATCATAATGGCCAAAATGGAGTCCAAAATTTTCAATTTTATAATTGAAATTATATAACTCTGAAATGGCAAAGTTAAAAAAAACATGAATGTTTCAATGAGTCTTTAATCAGTATTACTACATGATAAAAGTTTTAAATAATTTATTTCTTTTTTCACTTAGTAGATATGTAAACTAAACTGAGAAAGTCCTAAATGATCACGTGGCAGTAAATTCATAAAGCCAACCCTTCATATCCCCAGAAAATAAGACATTTTGACATTCCCTAGGCTGGACACAAAGTGAAATACTCTCTTTATGGTAGAATCGTTTCATGTAGGTTTATTGCATCTCTAAATTTTATCCCACCTTCCCACCCACCCCCACTGTTCCAGCCCCGTGGGTTTTTTGTTATTAGCTCTGTATTATAGAGCAGGAATGTTCAGTATCTTGAGCTCTAAACCAATAGATCAAAGCAAAACTAATATTAACTCTTGGTTTGAAGAATGAAATGAGCTCGTATTTGGCAAATACTGTACAAAAAATACTATTTAGATACTCACTCATTTGTCACTTAAGCCCTCAGTTTCTTAATGTCTTCTTTAAATTTTTTAGATAATTGTAGATTCACATGCAGTTGAAATAAATAATACAGAGAAATCCTGTGTACTCTTCACCCAATTTCCCCAGTGATGGCATCTTGCAAAACAGTATACAATATTACAACCAGGATAGTAACATTGATATAATCCACCCATTTTCTTCATTTTACTTGTAAACTTTATCAGAACCTGAGGCATAAAAACCCAGAGCGGACTCCAGCGAGCGTCACGTCAAGACAGATGGGCACGCGGTCACACCGACCCGGGGCTGGAAGCCCGAGCAGCAGCGAAGCCCTGCTGCCCGGGGATGCCAGATCCGACCGCTCCCAAGACCTCTGTTCAAAGCACCGGACTGCTTTGTGGATCCGGCCAAGGGGCTTCACAGACTCTGGCACCCACCTTCAAAGGCGCCGTGTGCCCTTGACCTGCACACTGCGCATGGGCAGCTTGCCGTGAAGCAAGCAAATAAATTGCCCTGAGCTTTCAAACTAGTGTCATGCTGAATCTAGTTTCCACTTGCAATAATTTCTCAGATCATTTCATGATGGTTTTATGATACCCGTATGACAGCGTGTGTGCGTGGATTTAGTTCTCTGCGATTGTGTCGCACTTAGGTTCACGCATCCGCCCACAAGCCGAGACGTAGACTAGCTCCATCCCCACAAGCATCGCTTGTGTTGCCCTTTCACAACCACCAGCAGTCCTCCTGCCCCTTCACTCGGCAACCACTACTGTGTGCCCATTTCTCTAATTGTGCCCTTGCAAAAATGTAATCTAAATGAGATCATGCAGCATGTAACCTTTAAGTGTGGCTTTTTGCACTCAGCGAAATTCTCTGGAGATTCATGCAAGTTAGTGTGTATCAATGGTTTGTTCATTTTTATTTCTGAGTAGTATTCTGTTTTAGTTGCTAATGCTGATGAAATGCAATATATTAGGAACAGGTTGGCTTTTACCATGGGGATTTATTAACTTACAAGTTTACGATTCTCAGGCCATGAAAATGTCCAAACCAAGGCATCAACAGATTGACTCGAACTCTGAAGATGGTCACTGGGGAGCCTGGGCCCCTCTGTCACTCGGGTTGGCACACAGACCTTCCCTCCTGGGTGTTGTTGCTTCCAGCTTCTGGCTTCAGTGACTTCCTCTCCACCCTTCTGCGTGCTTCTGTCTTTTAGCTTCCATCTCTCTTTGCTTCTGTGGGTCCTTCTCTCTAACCTTCTCTGGGGTGGTTTTTCTGTGTTTTATCCTCTAAAAAAAGGTCTCCAGTAAGAGGATTAATATCCAGCTTGAATGAGGTGAGTCACATCTCAGTTGAAATAACCTAATCAACGGTCCCCTATGACGAGTCTACACCACGGGAAAGAATTGGCTGTTCTTTTCTGAACATGCTCGTTTCTGGGGTTCATACAGCTTCAGAGCATCACATTTTCCATGGTATGAATATGACTGGTACCACAGCTCATTTAGCCGTGTACCCACTGAAGGATACCTGGATTGTTTCTAATTTGGGGCTATTACAAATAAGGCTGCTATCGATATTCTTGCATAGGTTTTTGTGTGACCATAAATTTCCATTATCTGGGATAAATGCCCAAGAGTGCAGTTGCTGGGGTCATATGGTGATTTCATGTTTAGTTTATTTAAAAAGCCAATTTTTCCCCCAGAATGGCTGTACAAGCTTACATTCTGAGTGATTCAATTTATCCCCATCCTGATTGGCATTTGCTGTTGTCACAATTTTTTTTTATCTTAGCCAATCTGATGGGTGTAGTAATATCTCTGACTAATGAAGTAAGACATCTTATTTTCTATCTTATATTCTTTTTTGCAAAATGCCTTTTCATGTCTTTTGGCCATTTTCTAATTGAATTATTTGTGTTTGTGTGTATGTGTGTGTGTGTGTGTGTGTGTGTGTCTGTGTTTGCTTTTGAGTACTGAAGTTTCTTTATATATTATAGACATTAGTCCTTTGTTAGTAATATGGTTTGAAAATATTTTACCCACTCTTTTTATCTTCTTAACAAGATCTCTTACAGAGCAAAGTTTTAATTCTGATGATATCCAAATGGTCAATTTTTCCTTTTCTGGATCATGCTTTTGGTGTCAAGTCTAAGAATTCTTTACCTAGCCCTCAATCCAAAGATTTTTCTCCTATGGTTTTACTAAAAGTTTTATAGCTTTACATTTACACTTCATTTTTAAGTCTGTGACCTATTTTTAAGTTAATTTGTGTATTAAGTACGAGGTTTATGTCAATGTTCCTTTTTTCACCTATACTTTCCAATTGTTTTAGCACCATTAATTGAAAAAAGTATACTTCCTTCATTGACTTACTTTTGTACCTCTGTCACACATCAGTTGAATATATTTGTGTGGGTCTATTTCTGGATTCTGGATTCTGTTACATTAATATGCTCCATTATCTATCTTTCTGCCAATACCACCTGTTCTTGATTATCTTAACTACATAGTAAGCCATCGTATTGAGTAGAGTGATTCCTCCCACTTTGTTCTTTCTCTTTTTTCTTTTTTTTTTTTTTTTTTTTTTTTTTTTTTTTTTTTTTTTTTTTGGAGGGGGCGGTGCATGGCCTGGGAATCGAACCCGGGACTCCCACATGCCAGGTGACCAGTCTATACACAGAACTACCCATGCACCCCTATTCTTTCCTTTTAAGATTGTTTTTAGCTATTATAGGGCTTATTTCCATATACACTTTAGAAAAAGCTTGTCTATATCTATTTTTTCAAAACTTTGCTGGAATTTTGATAAGAATTGCATTAAACCTATAGATCAATTTAAGGAGAATTGATTGCCTCTCTGTTGAATTATCCAATCCATGAACACAGTACTTCTCTCCATTTATTTAAATCTTCCTTGAGTTCTTAAACTAGTGTTTGTAACTTTCAGCATATAGATCTGAACATAACATACATACTTTTTTAATTGAGAAATCTTCACACACATACAGTCCATACATGGTGTACAATCAATGGCTCACAATCTCATCACATTGTTGTGTATTCATCACCATGATCATTTTTTAGAACATTTGCATCACTCCAGAAAAAGAAAAAACTCATACCATACACCTTATGCCTCCCTTTCATTGACCACTAGTGTTTTCATCTACTCAATTTATTTTACCCTTTGTTCCCCCCATTATTTATTTTTTTATCCATAATTTTTGCTCATTTGTCCATACCCCAGATATAACGAGCATCAGACATAAGGTTTTCACAATCACACAGTCACATCATAAACATTATACCTTTATATAATCATCTTCAAGAATCTAGGCTACTGGAATACAACTCAACAGTTTAAGGTACTTCCCTCTAGCCACTCCAATACACTAAAAACTAAAAACGAATATCTATATAATGCATAAGAATAACCTCCAGGATAACCTCTCGACTCTGTTTTAAATCTCTCAGCCACTGACACTTTAATTTGTCTCATTTCTCTCTTCCCCCTTTTGGTCAAGAAGCCTTTCCCAATCTCTTGATGCTGGGTCCTGGATTATCCCAAGCTTTCTGTCCCATGTTATCAGGAAGATGTACACCCCTGGGAGTCATGTTCCACAAACATACATTTTTTTTTTTTTACATGGGCAGGCACCAGGAATCGAGCCCAGGTCCTCGGGCACAGCAGGCAAGCGTTCTTACCTGCTGAGCCACCGTGGCCCGCCCACAAGTCTATAGAACATACATATTTTTAAGTTTATATCTAAATATGTCATTTTCTTTGGAACAATTATAAATGATGTGCTCTTTTTTTTTAATGGTGTGCTTTTAATTTTAGTTTCCACATGTTCATTGTATATTGAAATGTGATAAATTTTTGTGTGTTAATCTTGTATCCAGCTTCCTTGATCAACTCACTTTTTTTTAGTTCTGGGAAGATTATTTTACCTTTTAGTTTCTTGTCAGTTTGCTTGTTGTTGTTGTTTTGGCACATTCAAGTCCTTATTTTTACTAGGCTATAATAGAAGCCAGAATACAGAAATAAAAAACATGCATAGGCGGGGAGACCCCTAGTCAGAGAATCATGGGTTGATCCTACTTTAATGGAGGAGAGCTTGCTGCAGTATAGAAGCAGAGAAAAGGTCAAGAAATGCAGTATGGGAAATCACTGACGGCTTCCTGGAAGCCATGACATGTGAGATAAATCTTGACAGAAAACCAGGAATCAGCCAAAAAGGGGCTGGAGGAGTGCGAAAGGATGTTCCCTGGCTATAGGTACAGTTGGACAAAGTCACACTTGCAGAAGTAAACAGCATTTTATAGAAACTGGAAATAATTCAATAAACTTTTTCTCATCTATGTCTCCTCCTACATCAACCATAACTCTCCAATCCTGCAGTCTTGAGATTTGCAGTAGCCACTCTCCAAATTAGGATACAGAGTGTTTCCTATTTCATCATCACCAATGGGTGAGTGCAGGAGCCTCCTGGGGCACGGATCCTACAGCCAGGCTGAAACTTAGACCCAGGTAAGCGCTGGTTCTAGAATTTCTCCATCCAATCCTATAAGGGGGTGAAGCATAAGAGGGATGTGGTTCTTAATGGAAACGCTATAGACCCTTATCTGCAGATACAGACTCTGTCTCTGGCTCCAATACTACATAAAGTGACTGCTCAGGTTTTGGTGTGGCGTTGTAGAAAGATTTCTTTAATCAGAACACCTGAGTTCAGTCTTAGACCTTGCTCCAATAGACAATTCATCTAACATTATGATGCCTTGGTTTTCTCAAATGTGAATCGATGAACCAGGCATTATTTTTTCTCTCTCTTTTCTATTTTTCATTTTTTATTTTCAACATTCTGCTTACCCACAAACTTTCCCCTTTACATGATATAATAAAGTAAAGGCCTTACAAACATGTAGTCTTGGAGAAAGTTACAAAAGCCTCTAATCATGTCTATAATTGAAGCAAGAGATCAGAAGGTAGAGCAAACCTTGGTAACTGGGAAACTTCTCTTTTACATTTTTATTTGGAATTTGCATTTTGATGAATGCCTTCCTTGGGGGTTTGAAACTATTGCATCTTAATTTTAAATTGCATCACACACCTCAAGCTCATTCAGAATATAAATGTCATGAGTATATTTGATCAGCACATCATGGAGAGAAAATAGAAATGGTTTTAACTTTAATTTTTAATTCAATATTTATTGAGCACTTTTTATAACTGAGGCACAGAGCTAGATAATACAGTTGAGAGAAGATTTCCTGTCTCTGCTTAAGGAGCTCAGTCTGGAACAGAAGACAGCCAAGTAGTTGAACAAATACCTAATTACAAGGCAGAGAAGCTTCCAGAAAATGCTATGGGAACAAGGAAAGCATAAAGAAATATAAAATCAGCTATAAGGGAGAAGGCTTTCAGCAGGTTGTGATTTTTAAGTTTTATCTTAAAAGGGGAGTAGGAGTTACCCAGTTTAAGAAGAAGGAAAGACTGTCTCAGACGACATTGGCTAAGACATAGAATCATATGAGAGTGAGATATGTTTGGAAACTAAAAATATCTCCATGTGGATAGAGCACAAGAAATGTTTGGAATAGTGGGTAGGAGATGAGTCTGGAGAGGTAAACATTACATGTCTGTTGGAAGTTATATGGCATTCTCTAGGACAGGCAGCAGCAAACAGCCCGAGGTCCAAATCCAGCCTGCTTCCTCATTTTATAAGTAAAGGTTTATTGGAACACAGCCACGCTCATGTGTGTACATGTCGTTTACATCTGCTTTCATGCAGCAACAGCAGAATTGAGTTGTTACAGCAGAGACCATCAGGCCTGGAAAGCTTAAAATACTTATCATCCAACCCTTTACAGAAAAGGCTTGCTGACCCCTGCTCCAGTTCACCTGAGCAACATGTACACCCTCTTCAAAGGAGCCAGTTCCCAGAGACGTGGAGTGCTGCTGAGTTACTATTATCTTATTGTTACTTAGGTACCTATAAACCTAAAACTAGGTGAAAATATCTGTGCCAGTTTGAAACTGTCCTGTACCCCAGCAAAGCCTTTAATCCTCATTCAATATCGATTTTATTGTTTCCATGGAGATGTGACCCACCCAATTGTGGGTGGTAACTTTTGATTAGATGGTTTCCATGGAGACGTGTCTCCACCCATTCCAAGTGGAGTTGCTTACTGGAGCCCTTTAAGAGGGAACCATTTTGGAAAAACCTTGAGAGGTACCAGAGCCCACACAGCCCAAAGACCTTTAGAGATGCAGAAAGAAAATGTCTCCAGGGAAATCCTTTGTAGGAGAAGCCAAGGTGAAGCCAAGGAGAAAGCTAACAGACTTCATGATGTGCCTTCCCAGCTGAGAGAGAAACCTGAAACATCATTGGCCTTTTTTTGGAGTTAAGGTAACTTTCTCTGGATGCCTTAGTTGGACAATTCTATGGCCTTTGAACCATAGACGTGCAACTTAATAAATTCCCTTTTTTAAAGGCCACTCCACTTCTGGTACACTGCATTCCAGAAGCTTTGGCAAACTAAAACAATATCTTATGCTTATAGCTCTTATGTAAAAATTGCATATTAAATTTAAGCTAACAGAGTTCTGGGAAGATGGTGGAATAAGATGGATCAAGTTCAGCCCTGCTCCAAGGAACAGTCAGCGAAAGGATGGAAGGGCAACTGAGATGGTGATTCCAAAGTGCAACTGACCTGAGAGAGTCTTCTGCACCACATAGAACAGCGCTGGTTGCAAAAGCTGAAGTACTGAGAAGTGGAGAACGGAGCCTAACACAGAAGCTCAGAGCCCACAAGAGTGCATGGACAGAGAGACAGGGACTAGGAAGTAAGCTAAGATGTGTTCCTTGAATGCGCTACCCTCACCAGCACAGCCCTGTGACCCACAACTCACCCACACCCCACGCACCCAAAGCCCGTCACTTACCCCCATTCCCCATGCTCCAAGTGTCCCCACCCCACCAACCCCAGCATGCCATAAGTCAAAGAAACTCAACAAACTCCAAACAGAATAAATCCAAATAGACTTTCCCCAAGACACATACTAATCAGTCTGTCAAATGTTGAAGAGAAGCAGAAAGTTGTGAAAGCAACAAGAGAAAAACAATCTACTACATACAAGGGAAACCACATAAGACTGAGTTCAGACTACTCAACTGGCACTATGGAAGTGAGAAGGCAGGGGTATGATATATTCAGGATCCTGAAAGAGAAAAACTTCTAGCCAAGAATTCTGTACCCAGCCAAATTGTCCTTCAAAATTGAGGGAGAGATTAAAATTTTCACAAACAAATCTTGAAAGAATTTGTCAACAAGAGACCAGCCCTACAAGAAATACTAAAAGGAGTTCTGCCAGTTGAAATAAAAAGACAGGAGGTTTGAAGGAGGGCACAGAATTGAAGAGTACCACTAAGGGTAATGTAAAGGATCAAAAAGAGAAAGAAGGAAAAGAATAAATAGATTGGCAAATACAATTAAAAAGATAAAATGGTTGATTCAAGAAAGGCCTTTTCAGTGATAACTTTGAATGTTAATGGACTAAACTTACCAATTGAAAGATACAGATTGGCAGAATGGATTAAGAAATATAATCCACTGTATGCTGCTTACAAGAGGCTCATTTTATACACAAGGATACAAATAGATTGAAAGTGAAAGGATGGAAAAAGATGTTCTATGCAAGTTGTAAACAAAAGAAAGCAGGAGTACTATATTAATATCAAACAAAATGGACTTTAAATGGAAAGTCATCATAAGTGACAAAGAAGGACACTGTGCTGGTTTGAAAGGATGTATGTACCCTAGAAAAGCCATGTTTTAATCCTAATTCCATTTTGTAAAGACAGCTGTTTCTTCTAATCCTTATTCAGTGCTGTAGGTTGGAAGCTTTAATTAGATTATCTCAATAGAGATGTCACTCAATCAAGTGTGGGTATTAAACTTGATTAGGTGGAGATGTATTTCCATCCATTCCAGGTGGGTCTTGATTACTTTACTGGAATCCTTTAAAAGAGGAAGCATTTTTGGAAGAGTCTTGAGATTCTGAGAGAGCAGAAAATGACGACAGAACAACAAGGAAGAAAGCCACGAGATTCCGCAAGAGACAGAGTCTACCAGCCAGCAACCTTGGGAGATGATGGAAAATGCCCCTGGGGGAGCTCCATGAAACAAGAAGCCAGGAGAGGAAGCTAGCAGACAATGCCGTGTTCACCATGTGCCCTTCCTGATGAGACAGAAACCCTGAAATTCATCAGCCTTTGTGAATCAAGATATCTTTCCCTGAATGCCTTAAATTGGACATTTCTATAGACTTGCTTTCATTGGGACTTATTTTTCATGGCCTTAGAACTGTAAACTTGTAACTTATTAAATTCCCTTTTTTAAAAAGCCACTCTGTTTCTGGTATATTGCATTCTGGCAGCTAGCAAACTAGAACAGAAACTATATATTAATTGAAGGGAAGAAATAACAATCATAAATATTTATGCTCCCAATCAAGGAGCTCCAAAGTACATGAGACAGACATTGGCAAAACTGAAGGGAGAAATAGATGTTTCAACATAATAATAAGAGACTTCAATACATCACTCTCCTTTATAGATAGAACAACCAGACAGAAGATCAGCAAGCAAATAGAGATGTTAACATGATAAATGAATTAGACCTAACAGACATATATAGGTCATTGCACCCCAAAGCATAAGGATGTAAATTCTTCTCTAGTGCTCATGGAACATTCTCCAAGATAGATCTTATGCTGGGGCACAAAACAGGTCTTTATAAATTTAAAAACAAATGAATATGAATGCTGAATCATTAAATTGATATCTTTTTTAGTCTCCAGTATATTAGAGGGGCTAGAAGTAAAAACCTAAAATTGTGGAACTGTAACCCATACCAAACTCTGAAATATGTTCTACAACTAGTTCTGGTGCTGTGCTTTGAAATTTATTGCTTTTTTATGAATATGTTATTTTTCACAAAAAGAAGAAAAAAGTCAATTGTGATGATAAAAAATATATCCTCTAGCCTCCTATATTCTGGAGCAGCTAGGAGTTTCTGACAAACTCAGATCTGTTCTGTAACTACTTGTTGAAGAGTGCTTTGAAAACTATTGCTCTTTTCTTTCTTCGCTTTGTATATATGTTATACTATACCATTAAAAAGTTAAAAAAATTAAACTAACAAAAACAACAACATTCAAATCAATGGTATTAATTCAATGTGATGGATGATGTCATTTTTTTATGGAAACAAATTTCTTCTTATATTATAAGACTGCCTACCACAGTATAGATTCTTTCTAATTCAGCAATTTATACCACCTGGCCCATGTGATGATTGACTCATTTGAACTGGAGTAAATCCCAGAGTTAATATGACAAAAGTATTGAACTTTACCTGTCTCAAACACTGATACAAAGTCCATCTGGCTTCTTTTTTGCATAAGCTAATAATAATTATAATAATACCCATGGGTACAATAACACAAATGCACATGGAGGCACTGACCTGGTTCTAAAACATCCATTCAAGTGATCCACAATTGTTTATATATTTTTAAATGTCACTGTGTTAGTTAGATTCAGTTGTCAACTTGGCCAGGTGAGCACACCTAGTCTTGTTGCTGCGGACATAAGCCAATGGTACGTGAACCTCATTTGTTGCTAATTACATCTGCAGTCGGCTAGGAGGCGTGTCTGCTGCAATGAGTGACGTTTGACTTAATTGGCTGGTGCTTAAATGAGAGAACGCAACGTAGCACAGCCTAAGCAGC